>AYLM01001505.1:0-14018 GCA_001625345.1 Cairneyella variabilis | reverse complement strand
GTATCAAATGTTAAATCGAGTATCCATCGACTTTACTCAAAGAGGTAGTGACCTAGAGAAGCCCAATAGCCTGATTGGCCCAGAACTTAAGTCCTACAGAAAGCTACTAGAAGTGAATTAACATTTAATACCAGTACTACGAAGTACTTCATCCTCAAGGATTCATAAAATAGCCTATAGTCAACCCGTGTACAGGAGGCGCGTAAGGAGACATCCGAGCGGAATTTACCAACAGTGATATTTTCAGTGTTCGGGGCCTACCCACAGGAGTCGGGGCCTACCCCCAAGCATCCACAACGTCAAACATGATCACATGACCTGGCAGCCATAAGACTCCACGCTTTAATTTGATTTCAATACAAACATATATATTCCAGGTATCACAATATCGATCGCCTTTAAGAGACTTAACTTATACTTCATCTCTGAACATAGAATCCCAGCTCCAGACTCACATTCATATTTCAAGCGTTAAAAGCCTCTCCAGTGTTTCCACCTTAATTGTGGTTCTAAAGGAGCTGTTCTGATCGATCCCCCATTACTAATGCCCGATACAAACTCTATTATATCATAGATAAAATCAAAAACCTCGTTACCTCTTCATACAGTCTTTATTACGCATCATACAAGTCCTCGCGTTTCGCAATACAGCGAACCATTGGAAATTCACAACTTGGAATTCAGCACCCAAATCACTACTTCTCAGCGAATTCGATTCTCGAAGCCTTTCCTTCTTCTTTGTTTTATACAGCACCGTGTGTCCGCGCAGCCATCGATAGAGAGCACAACGAGAAGGTAATGTACTGGCCTCAAGTGTTCGGAAAGGAAACGTGCTATCAAATTCCAAGAAACCAGATCCCTATCCATACAGCTTCTTTCTCATCAAAGGCAATGCCAGCTCTCCGATGGTGCTGGTGGACCAGTCCAAAGAGAGTGCTTGAATCATACACTAGGAGCTGGATGCCAAAGCAGATCTCGCGCATAACTGAAATTACATGCAACTCTTTGCCGAAAAGATTGCAAAAGCGCAGAAGAAACCCGCTATAGACGACATATTCAACACATGCAAGGATGCGTTTCCGTAGGCGGACCAGAATCTGGATTTCTTCTTGGTACATTTAAGTAACTATTTTGGGGAGGGAGGTACGATTTAGGAGGAGAATACACATCAAAATGTGGCCGCCAGGACGAAGAGTCAACTAAAGGTGTTTATTTTAACTGGTGCCGAGTGGCTGTTGTTAGAAGGCGCTAATGGAATTAATTAGCGAGTGTCCTCAAGTCCTAGCGTAGCCAGATCAATGAAACATCATCCCTCCTCTACACGAACTTGTCCCACGTCTTTACTGTACTGTGACGGGTTCTGACCGCTAGCTCGGCCATAACAGGCTCTATGTATATAAATCAGGACTCGGCTCCTTCCGTCCCTTCCCACCTCACCCTAGTTTAGTATACTGTTCATACAGGCAGTTATCGACGGGATCAGGATTCTTCTTCCTACAGTAGACTCTTCCTTAACCGACCCATCCGCGCCGTCACAGGATAGAAGCGAGAACGAACGGTTTTGTAAGAGGGATTAGAAAGGGATTAGTGACCGTCCAGATTGACGGTGGCCTGAGGAGCTGGTGCTGCCAAAGCCGTGCCGAAGAGAAGGGAGATGAGGAGAGTGGCGACTGTGAATTGCATCTTGATTTTTTGGGGGGTTGGATTAAGTTGATGAGTTTGGACATGTTTATATGGCATATTGAAGAAGATATTGGTTGATTCATGTGTGCTAATGATGTGAGACTTATTTCAAGGGTTCCGGAGCTTCCCATATGCCATTCGTATCATTGTATCCACTAGGAAACTTGCAACTTTATATAACAGTCCACACAATACCCCTAAACTCTATGTTACTTTTCTTCGTGCCGGTTCGTTTTAGTCTCCGAACGTGAGCAGCTGCGCTTTTACTAGAGGCGAGGGTGAGCATGTCTGACTGGAGCCGGAGCACTGCCCGAGCCTCTCTGAGACATGGCCTGAGTCACTTTGGGCCTTTGTGTGCCCCGGCTACAATTTCCTAGCCGAGTTTGCTGGAGAATCCGTTTTGTCTACCTTGCGACGGTTCTTCCTAGAGCTAGTTTTAAATCTGAAATGAGTATATAATTAAAGCATATTATTCTATAAACTTCTTTAACGCAAAAAGGACGCAATGATATAGTAGAGACGCACAACAGCGCGGTTAAAACTTTAACTCTATTCTGCCATTACGAATGGAATTAGAAAGTTATTGTCGGATATTTCAGTATTAAAACGGTATTCTTACCCCTTACTTTAGTGCCACGCAAGCACTACCCCTTTCGGTTAGCTAGGATTTCTTTTCTTAGGTCTCATAGACTGGGATTATCACTATATATACTCAGTCAATCTTTCCATAGAAATGTAGACATCTTTCTCTACACATTTTCCAACATTCAGCAATCACGTGACTATCTGCGGATAGTTATAATCGCGAATTTTCAGTAGGAAATTTTTGCTGCCTAGCCTACATGGTAGTCAGATCTTTAATAGATCTATAGCAGACCGCTCCACAAGGCTACCGTGCAGACGAAATACATCACAACTGGAGCCGTGGGTGTTTATTATGCAGAATCCGCCGAATTCCACTCCTAAGGCAGGTACTATGACCCTTGTTCACACGCTGACCAGTGGGTTTGGTACGGAGGTAATAGAGCTAGAAAGACAACTTAGTTTTAGGTTGTACAGGAATGTAATTTCTAGATATAATAAGCGCACTACGTCTCCTGTACACAAAAGCTTGGCGGTGGGCCCAAGTAACTTTCCTTAGCGCCACCGAGGTCTACAACCAGTTTCTCCAGCAATAAGTTTGAGTGTCTCAGCCGAAGCTGTATGGTGTGCTTGCCAGGCCTGAAAGAATCCCCTGCGAGCATATGCTTCCTAACCCATACGCAATCCTGCACAGCTGAGAACCAACCATTAGGTAGCTCGCCGGCCTTCGCTGGTTCCGATAGTAGCTGATGTGTCTGCACCTGATTTCCATCCACTACGATGTCATAACTCATAGGATCAGTCGGGTCGAGGTCCAGAGTCATATTAAAGTAAAGCAGTAAATCAACAGTGGAAGCTGCTGTAAAGACATAGACATTGTAAGTGATATAGGATAAGACTTTGTCTAAAGCTGGATCTATGGTGGAGGAACCAGTTGAAGATTTCCCCGTGTCTGGAAGAACTTGGTATGGAGGTTCCATAACACTCGATAACGCCGACAGGGAGATGTAGCCATCGCCTTCAACGAACCCGCATTTGAACGTCTCTGGGAGCTGCCGGTCAATTATTGGGAGGTGAATCTGCTCAAAGTCGCCTTCGGCGGAGCGAATGTCGACCAGAACTTCTTGATGGAAACCTGCAGGTACTTGGTCCCAATCAATGGCGATTTCCACGTGTGCGTCATCCTCACCTGGGATCAGCTCGCCCGCAGTAGCAGACAGCTTAATCCAACCGTAGGGTATGCTTGCCGTCCAGTAAATTGTTATGCTTCCGCGGGTATAAACATCGAACCATCGGCTCTTAGGCCCGTAGCGAGTCATAGCCCCAAGTGTGACCCCCGGCACCAAGTCCCGCCTGCTTGGATTTGTTCTGTCTGACTCTTCGTTGCACCGGCCTGGTCGCACGCCCTCGTGGCCCTCGACCGCAATGCCCATCTGTCCCATAATAGGGTTTGAATTCTGCCGCTGCTGGACATAGCAGAGGCCGCTGATCATATCTCGCGACGGCGCATGCCACGTGTCACCGAAGCCATAATGAGGTTGCCGCATTATATGATTCCACTTCCCGTTAAGAAGCATATGGAACTCTTCGGAAAGACTAAAATCGGAGTCGAAGAGGTCGAGGACCTGTTGTGCCAATTTGTTAGCAGAGTTTCGGCGCTGGCGAGCATATAGCTGATTGCGCCCGAGGGAGATTTGCAAGGCCACGAAGATGTATGAAGCCTTGATTGGATGTACTACGAGCATGAAGATGCTAGGGCGCTGTTTTTCCGCCGTACGCTTCTGTATCGCTTGTGCATCCGCTAGGAGAGCCTTCCAGCGGCCCAGAATATTCGCTGCTTCATTGTAATGCAGCAGGGAAAAGGTATGGGATTCAATGTGTTCGTGCCGACGCATCGAGACAAGGCGGTCGTACTCGTGCCATATGGCGCCGATCTCGTGGCTAAATTCTCGGTCAAACTCGCGTTCGGCCATAGTGCTGAAGAATCGTCCAAAGTCATTTGCTTTGATAGATTTGATATCCCAGGCAAGTGTCATAGCAAATGTCATTGGGATCTCTAAGGGCTTGATATCACCGACATTGAAGATCCAGATTTGCCTCGCACCGCGGCGGTGGGCTTCCTGGAGTTGGTGCCATGTTTTGCCCTGTCCCTTTATTTAGCTGCATCAGTGGCGATAAGTGTTGGGAATTCTACCAGTGAGTTACTGTTGGTCCATTTATAGCTACGAGGATCTCCGACATATTCGAAGTGATAATAGATCTGTCTCACTGTTAGTCGGCTAACATAAGCACACAAGATGGGGGATTGCTCGCACACCTGCTCCACCCTTCCTCTCAGCCTCCTTCCCGCATGGAAGGCGTCGTAAGGTGCCAAAGTTGTCGTCTGCAAACAGAAGCGTCACATCATCGGGGACTTCAAGTCGGTCGCCTTCATACTGTTCCTGCACTTCCTTGTACAGGGCCAGAAGTTCTATGGGCAGGATTAGCTACTCCACAAGTAAGCTGATCCCAGCTGCAAACGTACGGGGTACTGCATCCTCACGCCCGTGAACATCCTTAATAATCGCCCGCTGAGTTTGGATGACTTCTCGGACAACGGCGGCCGGGTCATCAGTCGGCATTTTCTTATCGTATTCACCACGCATTCCTAGTGTGAAATACGACTCGTACCCCTTCGCTCGGCGGACACCCTCGTCAAAGAACTTTGTAATTTTCTGTTTATTTGTGAGCCAGTTCCAACTTCCGTCTGGATTATCGGCAAACCACTCGTTGGAGAGACGTTGCATAGGCTCGTGATGGGATGTAGATATGCAGATGCCATACTCTTCAGCAGTCTTTTGATTCTCCCGGTCGTCGACGAAGAATGATGCGCCAGGGTTGGGATATCCAGGCCACATGGCCGGCCACAGAAAGTTGGCCTGTCTCATTGTTAGTGTTTTCTAACTCTAAACAAAATGATTTATGAGTTTCTGTTCACTTTTAACCGCAACAACAACTCGAACACCTTCTTGTAGAACTCAACACCATACTTGCCAAAATGCACTTGCACCCAGCAAGTGAGTGCTGGCGCCTCATCATTGATGAAGATCCCCCGAAATCGAATACTGGGTTCGCCCTGCGTCGTGGTTACAGACAACGCATAGATCTCCGAGTGAGACTTTGGCACAACATCTGCCCACCAATACCACCTGCTTCGACGTCAGCCTGTAACGAAGGACGTATTTGATGAAAGGTCACGGACGGCGAGACGCCGAGTTGCTCGGAGAGTGAGTACACCCCAAAGATAGCACCTCTCTTATCACTGCCGGCAATGACGAGTGCACTACGACAACCGTTGAAAGGTTTGTCCACTACAGCAGTAGTATATGACTCCCATTTTCCTCGAATCTTGTCGAAATCAAGTTTTCCATCCTTCTCAAGACGTCGAATCACCGGACTAGCTTCAATACTACCCACTATGATAGCAGCGTCTACTTCGTTGGCCAGGCCATCATGCCTTGCTGTCAAGATCTCGAGTGGACTTGGAGCCCTATTCGTAACGCGGGCGAAGTCTTCTGCTAGGTTATGAGCAGCGATATGAATTCCGGGAAAGTCGGTTTGGTCCACTACGATCGGCGCGCCGACCAGACTGAGTAGTCCCGGTGAGTAGGAAAAGCAGACAAACTTGTCTTCAAACATTTAGTCCGTTGTTCCAGCCGCGTCTCGTCTGGTCTGTGTTTCCAGCTTAGCCAAACGGCTTACTTGAGCGAGTATATATAAGGCAACTAGACTTAGACTCCAGCTATGAACCCCAGAGCCCCCGGCGATATCTGGACAGCTCAGGCCTTTGTGCAAACGAAACTTCCCCGCCGCCACCCCATAGGCCTTAGCGAAATATTTGTTCTCTAGGAAGGATTCGGATATCCACACAGGCAAGATTGTGACTGGAGGAAATGTGGGTTACAGTCGGAGTGATGGCCCCTTTTTGTGACCCCTGCTTGCTGGAAGACATAAAATACCCCTGTATTCTGCCGGCTCTGACTTGGTAACTGGATCAAGTTAAATGCGGCGAGACTTCGGGAGCATAAGAAGATCCTACCGTTAGTGCTGTCACGTTAATCGCAAAGCGAGATTTTCTTATTATCATAATAGTGCGATTTTCAGTGATTATATATTGTATTGAGACTGAGGGGGATCCTATGCCTAATAAGGCCAAATATGATCATGTGACTGTCAAACTTCTCCTGAACCGTAGAATCTCTCCCTAATACCACTGAAAATCATCAAAATTACTAACTTTTATCGACTTCTACACCGAAGGAACCCCTTTATATATGGCAAATTGGGGAGTAGTTTCTGAGTGTATATAGTGACCTTTATCCCTTCATTTGGTTCTAGCTCTATTTGCATATCCTTATGCATATATTTATGACTACTTTATGCATGATACATAACCCTCAGATCCTATTATATAAGCGAAAAATTATGGAATTATATAATGCATAATTATATCGGGATAACACTAGCTACCGTAGCCATAAGCGGAGCGGGGAGAGCTGAATTAGCTAACATATGTCACAAGGTGGCCGACAGGGGTTCGATGTACATTCCTGGGAACCTGGCTCGGGGTTGTGGGGAAATACTACTGCACGGAGGTCATGCCCAAAGTTGTTCTTGCCGCCGTAGTTCTGCCACCACTCAATTCTTTTTGCCCAACCAGAGAGTTTTACTCCAAGGCATACTTGGGGCATGTCTTTCACAGAACCTAGGTAATGTTCCCCAGCCGGGGTAACGCGGGGAAGGTGAACAGTGCTCTCTGAATGGGAAAAGGTGAAAAGGTCCTTGCGTGGGCCAACGTATTACTTTAAAGCGTACGTAGATCTCTATCGACGCTTAACTTTTGTTCCCTTCCTCAGCCACCCTCACCGTGAAACTTGAAGTACACGGTGCATCATCACTGTCCACCCAGAGCCATGGAGAACACCAAAGTGAACGAAATCACTGATATTCCCGAGGCCGTCGAGTATGAGGACCTTAAGGGGCACGTGAACTACGAGCTCGTGGACAAGGAGGTGGCCAAGTATGCAAGCGAGACAATAGTGGAAGTCGACGAAGAGACCAACAAGCGACTGAAGCGGCTCATCGACAAGCGCATCCTATCCATTATGGTCTTCACCTACTTCATCCAGACGCTGGATAAGGGAACGATGTCCTTTGCCTCCATCATGGGAATCATCACCGAAACCCATCTAACAGGTTACCAGGTAGGCGCCTGACGCAAAACAAGCTAGTGAAATGTGCAGACTGCTAAGCAGACAGTAGTACTCGTGGCTAACCACCGTCATCTACATCGTTATCCTTGCCGTCGAGTACCCGGAAAACTACATCATCCAGCGGGTCCCCATTGCCAAGTGGCTAGGCACAAATATCATCTTGTGGGGCATTACGCTCACTCTTCACGCTGCAATGAAGAGCTTCCCGGGCTTGATCACGCTTCGAGGGCTACTTGGTGCTTTTGAGGCCACCTCCCAACCCTCCTTCGTCCTCCTATCAAGCGTATGGTACAAGCGAGAAGAGCAAGCTGGTATCGTCATCTTCTGGTATGTTCAATTTCACCCGCAAATGTCCAAAACGTGTTGAGTATCGTACTAATGAGCCATCAGGTATATGATGAACGGCCTTCAGCAGATACTTGGTAGCCTCCTGGCCTTCGGGTTCTCTTTTATTCCCACGACTAGTCCTATTGTATCGTGGCAGGCGCTTTTCATGACCTATGGCATCATCACTGTCTTCTGGGGTGTCTTCGTTCTGTGGTGGATGCCTGACTCTCCCATGAAAGCCCACTGTTTTAGCGAAGAAGACAAAAAGCTTATGGTCGAGCGTGTTAGACAGAACCGTACGGGTCTGCAGAACCGCAAGTTCCGTAAGGACCAGGTGTGGGACGCGTTCTGTGATCCGCAGGGTAAGTGACCCTATCCCCCTTCCCGCCGCTTCACTCCATGTTGACATGCTTCATAGTCTATGGGTTTGCCCTCATCCAGCTTTTCACAACCCTTCCGTCAGGTGGCCTTGGCGCCTATGCCAACATCATCATCAAGTCCTTCGGTTTCACAACATGGCAAACCCAGCTTCTACAGATGGTATCGGGTGTCATCCAGATTATCACTATGCTGTCTGGCGTCTGGGTTGACAAGCGCTTCCACCAGACCATCTTGGCCATGATGGTGGCCGTCATTCCCACCATTGCTGGCACCGTTGTGCTGCTGACCGTTCCGTTCGAAGCGAAGAAGCGTGTGGGCTTGCTGTTCGCGTACTACATCATGATTTCATTCTGGGCTTGTTCCGGTCTTGCGCTGTCACTCGTCACCCGGAACGTGGCCGGTCAGACGAAGAAGAGCGTTGTCATCGCGATCAACTTCGTGTTCTGGGCGACCGGCAACGCCATCGGACCCCAGGTGTTCCGCTCTAAGGACGCCCCGCGCTACTTCCTTGCATTGGCCATCATTCTGGCCTGCTTTTCGCTGTTGGAAGTGACACTGTTCGCGCTTCGAACCTACTATGTCTGGCAGAACAAGAGACGAGACGGCATGATAGCGCGTGGCGAAGTGGTGGCGGATGCGTTGTTTACCCAGTCCTTCGAGGACGTCACTGACAGGGCGAGTTGCCTCTCTACTGATACTACATGGAGCATCCTGCTGACATAACACAGAAAAATGCCAACTTCAGATACGTGTACTAAAACCCGACCTTCTGCACCAGAGGAGCGCGGACAGAGGGTTACACAAGATATGCTTCAGGTTTTGGGCGTGCGCAATATGTGGAGGGGTGTTTGTTGTTGTTGTTGGTAAGGAGGATGCAACGTTTTGTCCATCACTATCATAATACGAGATATTCAAGGTCATCTACTATCGTCCTACTGTTGTTTCTCTCATAAATGCGTAATTTGCTAGCGTCCCACGTTGAAATGGATATGCCTGTGCACTTACGCGTTGACGATTTCGTCGATCCACCAACCTCGGCTTGTTAAAAGGGGAAGAAAAGCCCGAACAGGCCTCTGGACATCGGTGCAAAGCCTCGCCCCCTGCACCATCGTACTGTACAGTACAGCACGCTAGAAGGGTTCACCGTACCTTGACCCAAACCGCATCTTGACCACCGTTCCTTTTTGGGGAGGGAGAAACCCCCTGGAGATGCACTGAATTTCCCTTTTCAAATACTTCCACCTAGATAACTAAAACTATTTTGACATGGTCTGCTTACGCATAGTCTTATGTTTTTATCCATACCAATTATGCTACTACAAGAGTTGTTAAAAGCTAGAGAAATTTTAGTGTTCTTCTTGTCAAGCTACGGTGAACCCTTCTAAAGTCATGGGGCCCCGCTGCTCTGGCGCCGCCACTCTAGGCCCCAGTCGAGGACTCCGGAGCGTTTTGGTAAAATATCCCGCAGGCGATTTTGGCCGAATCCAATCCCACGCCCAAAAGCGATGCATTCCCAGATCTTTAAAGCAAGTACATGGACAGTTTGCACGGTGGGTCCTGCTCGTCCACGATGCTCGCCTTCACTCAAAGACCTTTCCACAGCCCGTCCCGTCCACAGATGGAGTGGATCATTCCTGACGGGGTTTTGAAGGGTCGTGTTATTCCGGCAGCAAATTTATCGTAGGTTTACGTACTTGTACTGTACTGGAGCGACGTTCTACCGAAAGTCTTGAGGGACGGCTAGCTGCCAGGTACACTCATGCTCCCCCAACTTTTTCTCGTAAAACAATCACAATGTGCTCTTACGAAGTCGCCGCTATGACTGGTGAGGAACGTTCAACTCCAACAGCCGTGTATCCCTTGCGGGCCCCGGGTCCCGTGGGCAAGCGCGTTACTAGCCTTTACAAGAAACGCATAGCAAACTTCCTCACCGAAGGACAGTGGGAGAAGGTCAATCTCCTTGCGTGAGAACCCCTTCAACTGCTGCAGTACAGTCAATCCTACTAACCTGCTGTGGCAGGGCTCTGAATAACGGCGTGTACTCTGGCCCTCAAAATGTTAAATTATCCGTGTGGCATGCTCCTGGCACGACTCGGCCGACTTTCAAGGAGGCCACAGACAAGTCAAACACATATGAGGAGATTCACACTAACCAGTCCTTTGGGCCTTCTTGGACGACCCATTGGTTCAGGACCTGTCTCAAGGTTCCCGATGAGCTGTGCCAAAAAGGTATGCACATTGAGCTTCACTGGGACTGCGGCAATGAAGCAACAGTCTGGTCCAAGAATGGGGAGCCTCTTCAGGGTTTGACTGGGCGGGGAGAGCGTATCGAGTGGATTTTGCCAGACTCCTTCAAGGACGGTAAAGAACACGTCCTATACGTCGAAATGGCCTGCAATGGTATGTTCGGGAATGGGCCGGGGCGGCCTATATTCAAGAATAATGCAGGGGGCGACTCGATCCAACCTCCTGACCCAAACAAGTACTTCAAGCTTTCAAAGGCGGAGCTTGTTGCCCCTAACCTGCAGGCTCGAATGCTCCACGTGGATTTTCAGATAATACACGATGCAGCCATAGAGCTTCCCGAGGATTCCTGGGAACAGCATGAGGCATTGAATATGGCCTCCAGAATGATCGACACGTTCAATGCCGTGGATCAGAGCTCTGTTTTAAGATGTCGGAAGATTGCGGAGGAGTACCTCGGTGCGGATATTAATTCAGAGAAGGTCCATAAAAGCTTCAATGACAGGAAGCCGACTGTTTTTGCAATTGGCCACTGTCACATTGATACGTGTTGGCTGTGGCCGTGGGCGGAGACAAAGCGAAAGATCGTCCGATCGTGGTCCAACCAGTGCGATCTGATGGACAGGTACCCGGAACTCAATTTTGCTTGTTCGCAGGCTCAGCAGGTACGTGATTGATAGGAGCAGGCTTTCTGAATTGCACACGGGAAGGCTTCCGCTGGTATTCCAATCGACAGTTCCGTAGGAGAACAAAGCATTCGCTCATATTCTTGAATAGTTCAAATGGCTAAAGGAGGAGTATCCTTACGCCTGGGAGCGAGTAAAGTCGAAGGTCAAGGCAGGGCAGTTCCATCCGATCGGAGGTTGCTGGATCGAGCATGACACCAACCTGCCAAACGGTGAGTCGTTAGTTCGACAGTTCTTGTATGGCCAACGGTTCTTCGAAAGCAACTTCGGATCCCGCTCCACGACATGCTGGCTTCCCGACACATTCGGCTTCTCAAGCCAGCTTCCGCAGCTTTGCAGGCTGGCTGGTATGAACCGTTTCCTCACCCAAAAGCCCTGCTTTAACAGTATCAATGACTTTCCGCATACAACATTCAACTGGTATGTAAATTGTGAATCCGGGCATTACTTTTGGGCTTAAAGTTGGGGCTGCCGGGCCGAGTCATCGGCTTCCGATATATGCTCGTCTATCTTAGATGGATACTCCTGACAACTTGTTAACTACATTCGAAGACTATTGCTAATTCTGGATAAACTAGGGTGGCGCTTGATGGAAGCCAAGTCATTTGTCATATGCCGCCAGCTAAGACATACTGCGCAGAAGCTAGCTTCGGCGATATCAAACGAAGCATCTCAAATCATAAGTCTCTGGACCAGGACAACTCTGCTCTCATTGCGGTACGCGCTCAACAGTTTCAGGCCTCCCGTCCATCTGAGAATCAATAGCACGAGAGATGTACTGATATTAATGTTTGGATAGTTCGGAAAGGGCGATGGTGGCGGCGGCCCAACCTGGCAGCACTTGGAGAGGCTTCGACGTCTTCGAGGCATGTCGGATACAATTGGCCAGGTTCCTCGCGTTCATTCAGGAGGTACAGTGGACGATTTCTTTGACAGGTTAGAGGAGAAATCCAGTTCTCTTGTCACCTGGTACGGGGAGCTTTACTTCGAACTGCATCGTGGTGTATATACCACACAGGCTAATTCCAAGCTGAATAATCGTAAGTCGGAGTTTCTGTTGAGGGATATTGAACTCCTCGCAACGATAGCTTCGGTTCAGGATAGCTCGTACCAGTACCCTAAAGGGGAGCTCGATGAGATGTGGGAGGGTGTGCTGTTGTGTCAGTTTCATGACTGCCTTCCGGGAAGCGCAATCAAGATGTGCTACGACGACTCAGGTCAAGTAAGTGTCCTTGGTCGTAAAAGGATACCAAAGTGGCCTAACTGTCCACACAGATTTATGGCAAAGTCTACAAAATCGGATACAGCCTACTTCAGCAAATCTACCCGATTCTTGGCATCAACAATATTCATATCGATTCAACCAGCAGTCTCCAGAATGTTGTGGCTCTAAATACTCTGCTATGGCCCCGGCAAGAAATCATCGAGATCGCTAATAATGAAGCTCTTATAGCTCGTGGTAGTGGTAACTTGCTTTCCGTAGAAAAGGTCAGTACATCACAGAAGGACAGGCCTGTGACCATTCAAGAGATCTCCCCCGGCATCTTCCGGTTACAGAATAGCCAGCTCTTAGCCACCGTCGAGGATGGCTGTATAACCTCTCTCTACGACCGAATAGCTAAGAGGGAAGTCCTCTCTGGCAAGGCTAACAAGTTTGTGATCTTCGACGACAAGCCTATTTACTGGCAGGCCTGGGATGTCGAGGTGTATCACCTTGAAACACGTCAGGAGTTGACCACATCAACTACTTCTATTCTAGAGGACAAGCCATATCGTGTTAGTGTGGTAACTGAGACCAAAATCAGCGATGCCAGCTCGATCCGAACGACTATTGCACTGTCTGCCGCCTTTAATGGAGATGACCAGCAGTCCTACGTCGAGTGCACGGCTGAGGTTGACTGGCACGAGACTATGAAGTTCCTCAAAGTAGAATTCCCTGTGAACGTGCGGAATACCGAGGCATCCTACGAGACACAATTCGGTATCATAAAGAGGCCGACTCATTACAATACTTCGTAAGCGATTCCTACTCCCTATAATCTCTTTGGCCATAAGAGCTAACGGCTCCTTCAGATGGGATATGGCGAAATTCGAGGTCTGCTGTCATAAATTTGCGGACCTTTCTGAGTACAAATACGGCGTTTCCATCCTTAACGACAGCAAGTACGGCTTCGCCACAGCTGGAAGTGTGATGCGATTGTCCCTACTTCGCTCACCAAAAGCCCCAGATGATACAGCAGACATGGGACGTCATCGCATTCGCTGGGCTATTATGCCACACCAGGGTGGATTAAGTGCCCAGACTGTTCGGGCTGCCTTCAACTTCAACAACCCACTCAAGCTCATATCTGCATCTAAGGAGTCGCCTCTGGCTTCCTTACCTATTGTCCTGAAGGGCGACGATAACCTAGTCCTCGACACTGTCAAGCGCGGCGAAGACGATGCGGATGTCGGCCTGAGTGAGCTGCCGAAGAGACAGGGAAGAAGTGTTATTATCCGTGTGTATGATGCCCTTGGGGGACGCGGGAGGGGTACTATTGAGACAACGTGGCCGCTCAGCAAGGTTTTCCAGACGAACCTTCTAGAGGACGATGGAGAGGAAGTTCCTTTTAACGATGGAAAGTTCGAAGTGGACTTAGGCCCCTTTCAATTATGTACATACCGACTTGTTCTAGCCTAAGCAAACCTAAGGTAGATCGTAGGATGCCTGAATTATTGACTGGAAACGCTAGGTCTAGTTATAGAATGTAGATGGGTATATTAAAGAAAGAGAAGATAGAGTTTATATCGCTTAGAAAGAAAGCTCTACCTTAAATAAATAAATATAAAGAGTAAAAATATGCTATTAATGTCAGAGCACGGA
>AYLM01001502.1:0-25426 GCA_001625345.1 Cairneyella variabilis | reverse complement strand
TTTAGTTGATCCAACACCTCCCAAAGGGCAGAAAATGGTGGTGTCAATAATCGTACTCTTTTCCCTACTTCGCTCAGTGCGGTTGAGGATGTAACATCCGCCTTCGTACAAGATGAAGTGAAAACCAGTGCCTGGCGCATACTGAAACTCTTTTGTGCGAGACAATTCCTTCACTTTGTGGTTTATATCTGTGTTTGCCAACACTAGAGATCGTGAATTTTCGATGCTAGTTTTTTCAATCAACCAACGTCGGAAGATCCGGTCCTCTGAACTCTCTCCATATATGACAACCTTCCCTAGAAAGTTATCACTAGCGAATCTGCAACACATCCTGACTGTCTCTAACACCTGTCGAACTAACAAGCAAACAATTCCGAAGATAGTGAAGGGTAGCCAAATGTGTGAGAGGTCGATGTGTAAGAGGTCGATTTCAAAATTCTGAAGTAAGAATCTGTGGATTAGGCCAAATCCTGGCATAATAGATTCAAGGCCTTTAGTTGCAAGGTTTGAGAAGGCAGCCGACATTTTGCATTCGCTGAAAGACTAGGCTGGGCTTTTCGCCTAGGTAGGAGACTCACTAAGGGAGTTGTTCTCGTATGGACAAAGGATAGGTTAGCATAACCATTTGCTGCTTTGAGATCCACCTACATAATTAGAATTGTTCTTTATGATCTTTCGCTTGAGGTTATCGTTGGAGGAGTTGTGGAGGGAGTTTGGGTGAGGGAGAACACAGTATGTTTAGGAAAGGGAACTTTCTAACTCCTTGATAAAAGTGAGGCGGACGGGTTTACCGCTTGCCAATAGATGGCATGCAACGTAGAAAGGAGCCCCTCCTTCCTGCATAAGTGAAGCGGATGATCGATCGGCCGGTCGAACATACCAAAGCATGTGATGCTATAAAAAGTTCTTACTAATTAGAATGCAGTACAAACGCTCCTCGAATCAATTCTAAGGAGCTATTCACTTTAAACGTCCAGCCAAGCATGTCGCACACGCTTCCGGCCCATGCCCACAAGTAAGACAAGAACCCTTATCCAAGCCTTGCGTCTTATCACAGTAGCAGCAATAAAACCTTTTCCTTTGCCGAATCTGTCTGTGCTCCCAGTCCTCCTTTTTTTTGCTGCCCCACTTCTATAGCCTCTTTTCGATCCTTGCTACTCTTTTCACTCAAGTCATCCTCACTTCTTCTTTTGCGAAAGCTTTGAGAGGGCTGCAGATAGTCCGACATAGCCCTTTGCTCAGAGTTCTCTATGGATAGTTAGAAACGTTTTATAATGTTGATCTTGCTTACTACTAAGGGTAGGGTCCTAGACACTGACGAATCTCGGGTGTTTGGGTGTTTGAACCGCGGAGGCGTTTCCCAAATGGCAGGATTATAAGGGCGAAAGCAACAATCCAGCAGCAGAAGTTAAATGGGATGACGAAGAACAGGCCTGCGTTAAGTACGAGACCAGCAAGGGTACTAACAATCCCCTTTAAAACAAAGAATACGCCAAGTAAAATAAGTAAAAATCCTTTAAAGCAATCGAGAAGTCCTTCCTTTATTATGCGAAAGGGCTGTTCAGAGACAGGTCCGACGGACTCTTTGGCGGAGGACAGCATTGAGATGTTGGAGACTGGCCTCAAATCAAATGACAAGCATGGTGCGGCTCATGTATTATGGTATCAAAGGAAGAGAGAGGAAAGACCGAGTGCCTCCACTTAAATATAGAGGCCTCGCCAAGTCGAGCGAAAGCGGTCGCGCTCCTATAGGCTCGACCTGCACTTCATATCCCATCCTAGCAGCAAAGCGGTCGAGGCTGGCGTGCACCTATGGACAGAGACTCTATGATCGCAGATTACTTCGCTTTTGTATAAAATTTCTACTAATATATTAAGAAACTATCTCCTCTTACTCGAGAATTGAGTGGTGTGACGCATATAAGGTAAGAGACACAAAAGTCAAGATGTGAACGCTGTCGTAGTGGACCTTTCCGACGGCACTAGTATCTATTGGGACTCGCTTGTTCCACGCTGCCGGTCAGGAAACGCCACAATTTTCGCGATGCTACCCCTCCGAGCGAGAGCCACGATGCGAAGCGTAAACCGATGCAGAACCTCCTTTTTCAGCCTTACGCCCGGAAATCCATCGTAAGTCAACCTCCTTGGTATTCTGTAAAATCGCTAAATAGTGTGATAGGTCCCCTCCCGCTTCCGCAAATTCTCGGTACGTCCGGTCAAGTCCCACTTCGATATCAAGCCGACAACTTCTCCCCGCACCCTTATCTCGATCATATTGTGGTGGAATAACCCCTGTCATCGAGCGGTGTTGCTACATTAGGGATCGGCATACGCCTGCAGCATTTCCAGCCTTCCGACAAGGTTATCCGCCTTCCTCCCACTCCCCGAGACTTGTAGCGCCTTCATGTCTGTCCCTATCAGCGGCACACACCTTCAACCAGAGAAGCTGGAGGGCCAGAATATCACACAGGAACTAGATCGCTTGGGTGAATGGCTCAAGGACTTAAAATTTGATAATCTGACCAAGGAAATACAGAAATGCGAGCACAAGGATAGGGAGCGAAAGGTCAAGAAGGTAATGAGCGCACTGGGGTACAAGGTTCGTAATTTTCTTACAGGTAGAAAAAGTGCTAATATCTAGCAGCCGCATGAAATCAAATACCAAATTCTTCGTGTGGTATCGAGATGTTACGTTGAAGCAGGCGCAAAAGCCTATCTCATACCTATTCGAAAAAAGGAAAGTGCGCCTGGAACTGTTTACGACCAGTCAACGAGCCCGGTGCAACTGGCAGTTGGGCAAAGATTGTATTTCGAGAATCCTATAATTGTTGAACCAGGGCTGGATTTCCTTCTCATAACAGCACGTTAACGGGGTCCTAGATCCCGATTTTGACGTGATTCTGTCGCAAGGTCTAGATCCTTAAGAAGGAAGTTCATCTAATTGCTCAGGACTCCCATACTCGTTAAAGTGATCCTGAGCGCTGAAAGATGGACACTCGGTGTCTTGCCATTCCGGAAGGGCGGGAATATCCCAAGATGTCCCGACATCAGCTACACGACAAGGTAATTCAGCAGACGTTCGTTAGCCAGTACATGAATAGGATCACAGATATAACTCACTCTTGGGCAGCAAGTCTTTACGAATCAATTCCTCCCGGTCCCCACTGTCCCTAGCGGGGTCTCCAAGGAATACAGCAGGCAGGCCGGTGAGACAAGGGCTTGGCTGCAAAAGGGAAGACACCGGGACCTCCATCTCCGTGATACTGATTGGGTCAAGTGCAGCGAAAGACTTCATGCCAAGATCCATGCATACCGTCTGATAACTGAACGCATCCCAACATGAGAAATAATTCGGCGGACTTGAGAGGAGGTATTTATTGCTTACTTGAGATGTAATGCGCTGCAGATCCAAGCGGCAGGATGGAACACAGGTGTATCCAGCGGCAGTTCGAGCTGGCCGTCATCTCTAAGTCCGGTGATAGTGTCCTGTATCACCCTTTGTCGCATACTCTCAGCCATAGACGACGCACTGCACAGGATGTAGAATTTTGCTGGCCACCCGTCAGCTTCTGTGTCATAGCGATAGTATATTGCTTACCGGCCAGAGCTTCATACACAAGAGCTGCCTTGGGACCCCAAGTTTCCCAAAGCCCCTCGACGATGGCGTTTACTATGCGAGTCGCATGTAGCCATCGCCACAACTTGAAATCGTCCTTCACAAGAACGTCGAGATCCAAATCGCGCAACCTGCACAAACATCCAGCTATGAATTTGTATTTCCAGCAAAGCTCCCGCCCGGTTTGGATCACAATTTCCGAGCGTCTCCAAATCAGGTCCTGCAAGTGTGATAGCTGAGCTTTGGGGTCCTTCCTGGCAAATCCGGTGTCGATCTCCAAGGTGGAAATTGTGGTTGGCCCTCCCGGGCTTTTGACCTCGGTGCTAGCTTGTTTCTTCCTCTTCCTCTGCTTCTTTGGAAGTATCATCTTAATCCCACTTTGAATCTTTTTCACGAGGAACGCGGCTGCCTTTTGTCCTTCTGCTTGCGGTGTTGAGTCATCGTGTGATTGATTATCCGCTTCGACACTGTCGTCGTGCTCAACCTCGCTGTTCTCGTCGTTGCCATTCTGAGAGGTAAGGTCTTGGGAAGATCTCCGGCGCTTTGCAGCTATTTTGGCTTCAGGAATACAATTATCGGCACCCGCGAGGCTGTTTGCAAGTTGAATATATTCGAGAAGTGCACATTCGGCCCGTTTCGCGCAGCTGATCTCGTCTCGACCGGACTCCAAATGTGGAGGGTCGTAGGTTCGGCTGCAACTTTTAAGTATGTCGACGTTAGGGAAGAGTATTGAAGATATACCATTCTTTAGTTGAGAAGTCCCATTCAGTCGGCCGAAAGCATGCATCATATACTCTTTGCACTGCGGTACTAATCAGATCAATCGAGGGACAATTTTTCAGCGATGTCTGGCAACATGGAGTGTAGCGAAAGTGGCTTGCAAAAAACTTCTGTGCCGGGAAGTCCGGAATAGAGAAGGGAGAGATTGTTATTTGAACTGCCGCCCAATGTTTTTCACAGGGAGCAAGGAGATGAGCGTGCGTTTTATGATCCTTCGAAAGTGTAAGGCGTGCGGGTTGCGAAGTTCCTTCCGTAGCAATCGCTTTCTGGTCTTCCAACGAGATATATAGTGAATGACGACTACAATTGTCATAGAATTTGGTCTCTTCCATAATGCTCCATGCATCGAGGGCGACCAATTATCGAAGCAGAGTGTACGATAAACTCAGGACGTTTGCTGTGAGGAAAACGAGAGCCTAAGGCTTGGGGTTCGGTTAGTTGCGAACTTTTGAAAATTCGCAACTAAGCTAACCCCACCTCATCCTACTGCTCTGACTTTCGCAAGCCAAGGGTCCTAGGCCGTGCCTCCTTACATCCACATTCTTTTTTCGTCCCGGGACTATTCCCCTGCATCCGACCGGCGGACTATCCGCTTGCGTGCGATCAAAGTGAGAGTGGCAACGCATCAAGCTGATGCAACGAATTTGATGTCTCAGTGAGTCTTGAATATTTGTGGGATTGGGAATTCAATTCAATATATAAGAAGACAATGCAAGGACGAGGCAACCTGCATGCGCCCGCCCTCTTCATCTCTCATTGCTCACCACTGCCACACCGTGTTTGCCTCACTTCGTCCCACTGCTGCACCACTTCCTTACGAGCGAAACGAGGCAACCAGACTACGCCCTCCTCACTCCTTTGTCCATATGTATGTGCGAGCGCCCCCTCACACCTTGGAAGAAGATTCAATTCCGTTTGGATGGGCTCTCGGACTCTCTTTAGTTACTCTTTTACCTGCCCTCATAAGGCTGGTTACTCTTGTACCCGTCATCACCAGGCTTTTGAGATGCCGCCCATTGGTAAACCCCAGCCCGTGGTACATCTCAATATGCTTCCTCTGCCTTGCATGCTCTAGTGTTATTTTAGGTATTGTAGCCTCAAAGGTTTACGAGAGGTACCACAGCGACGAGAGGTACCACAGCGTGTATCTCGGGTTGATTCTTGTTGCTTCTGGTTTGTTGGGATTGTACGAGGTATGAATTGTGAGCAGAAACGTACTGCTGTATGCTAAGGTGTGCAGGTTGAGCACTTCTGGCGAATATCTGCAAGCATTGAAACGCTTTGCCGAGTTTGCAGCTGGATATCAAGGCTTCTGATCCTATTGATTGTAGTTGGATTTAGTCTATGGTTTGAACAGATCTTAAATTCGGTGGTTCGAGGCTAAAATTGCATCAGTTTCTTTAAGGGTGTCCCCTCATGGATTTGGGAAACACTACTCTTTGCTTGTGGCGGGATATATTTTCTAATACCTTTTGGGTACTATTGTGTTATCTCGCAGACGAAAGATACCGCAACCATACGTCTAGTCCATGCGTTATGGATTCCATGCCCCTTTGTACTGGTTTTTCTGGCCTTCGTTCGACCGAATCGGCTAGTCTTACCTGCTTGGGTAAATTCAGTTCCCTAGTGGCTCGTTGACTACGCTAACATTGTCATTAGATCTTCTACATTATGTCAGGTCTTTGCAGCAGTCGGTTTCAGATTCTTCAATTTTTGCCTACGAGCAGGCTTTTCGGATTTAATTCTTCGAATGCAAAGGTAGTGGTACGAACGTTGCTGGGGTTGAGCGACGATTTTAGATCGGAGCTTCAAGTAAACGCATAAAACACATCTTGTACAATAATGTAAATATAACCCACTTACATTATGCATATTTGTTCAAAGTGAGATCTGACCCGTCAATTAATCTCACAATTATTTGCTTTTGAATCCTTTCCAAATGTTTTACTAGTGTCATTTGTGTTGCAAATTCAGGGTGCAAGCAACGACTCAATTTGAACTGACTATTTACAGAGGATATGGAGCCTGTGCTTATAGGGCCCTTGGACCCTGTAGGGCCTGTGACTCGCCCACTGTAGCCTACTACAGCCTATAGGCTTTCACTGTAGCCTACTTATGCAGCTCAATGTTACCAAGTATATGCTCTATCGTTCGGTATTACTTTGGAAAAGATGGGCATCGATAGGCCTACTGTACGATCCGTTCACGGAGCTCAAGAGGATCGGACCAATAAAAGTTGCGCCATCATGCTAGGTCCCCAATCCTAAGCAGCCCTCACCATATTCAGATAACTGTGGCTGTCATGCATATGCAAGCGTATGCAGCTCGAAGTTTTGTTGCACATCTTCAGGCAAACAACCTAGTTAGGTCCAATTTGTAAGAAGAGCATCAGCAAAAAGCAACCAAGCTGGTCCGCATCACTTTATCCTTGGCAGCTCACCGCTCTACGTACGGGACGAGGCGACCTCTTTCCTAGGTTTTTACCTCGGCATGAAACTTGCTCACATGCATAGACGATTCCTGCAGTCTAGCATTGTTGGGACAAGCTTCACATCCTAGTTAGAGACTTCTTTGGCATGGGTTGCTTCTCTCAGCCAGTCCTTATCTGGGAAGGAACAATGAAATGCGTCTCAGGATGCCTCAGCTGTGTGGAGAAGGTTCGGATACAGGGCTTGGGTTTATTCGCTTCTGGGGAGTTCCTCTGAAATCAGTATTTCTGAGTACTATACGATCAATTCGTCAGGGAGAATACTGCTAGCTACACACTTTGAAGCTTCCAATTCTACAAAGGGACCTCCATCCTTCGAAATTCACAATGCCACATAACCACGATTAGATGACTTGCCGAGGAATTTGCAATATATAGATACGCCCGAGACCACATGCGCTACACTTCACTCGAGGCTCTTCCAGTTTCTCTGATACGCTCGCGGACGCTCCTCTTAATCATTTTGGGTTTCTCCGGGATAGTTCTATGGGAAGGGATATTTTGCCAAAAGCTAAGGTGGCCTGAACAGACCCGCAACACCTGCAATACCTCAACAACCCTATTATCGTGTTAGCAAAAGTCGAAAGGCAGAGAAGTGAACCAACCAGATGCGGGTGTCCTTTCTGCTACCCTCTTTCTCTTCTTCTGGATTCCTGTCCTCTTTCTCTACGATTAGGACTTTCTGGCCTACTTTCATTGTCTGAACGACTCTCAGGACTTCACTGGAGAGGCGATGTTTTATGCCCTGATCTTCATACGAACCATCGTTATCAACAAGGAGAGTCATCAGCATGTCCTCTTCAAGCGACGATGGCAGGCTAAGACCACTTATTAGAGCCCGATCAAGATGATTATTAGGTATCTTACCACACATTGACACCTTCGAATTTCTGGGAAGTATAGCCCGTCATGACACCGCCAAGTCGAAGCAGAGTCTTATCTCCATCGCTGAACTTCCAATCGCTATACCCCTTCTGCAATTCGTACACGCCATCACTAAGTACACGACGTGGATGGATGGTTGAAGGGACACGGAGTTTGTTGTGGAGGGGTAATTGCAAAGGTACCTGGGTCAGACCCTGGAGAACATTAGTATTGTTCAGGCCGCAATCTAGAATATCATACCAAGTCCGACTGGAACCCAATTGGAAGCAAAGTCATCAATTGACAGATCAATTCAGAGATACCTAAGGTGTTGATGTATTTATCGGTGATGTATTTATTGGTGATGGCTTTGGACCGAGAAAGAGCGTTGAGCATCGCTTGCAAGTCGAAGTTCCCAAAGCGATTCGACCCCTTAACGCTAACAAGAGAACCAAGTAGATTGTGATTATCAATTGCCATATACTCCTGGTCAAATTCGAGTTGATCGAAATCCTCTCGGCCGCCAGCAAGCATGAACAAGCGTCGTACAAGTCCAATCATATGAAGTTCTGCTTTGCGGTCTTCGCATTCTGCAGCCTTAAACAGATCTGCAACATCTTTCTGGAAGGCTTGCAGCACTCCATCTTGGTCTTTCTCAAGGAGTTGGATGGCCGAAGGGGTGTTATAGTCTTTGAGTAAGAGTAGAGCGAGCAACACAAGACATAGGGTAAATATTTTCTGAACTAGAGGTCCAGACGTCTAATGGACGGTCAGTGTTGCTACTCATAAACGAATAATGGGCTTACCAGTATGTCGCGGTTCAAGATAGCCCGTTCAAGTGCTGTTTGTAGGTCTGACGGGGCGATTGAGCGAAGGCATAATTCGAGTCCCTTGCTGCGTCTAGACCAGATCGCTTTGAAGGCGTTTGCGAGGAAGCGGACATAGAATCCTCCCCAGCCGTATACCTCTACTTCGGTCTCTGTTGGTTGGGTTGGATCGAAACAGAACAGGAATTCGAACTCAGCCTTGTCGAGGAATCGAAAATTGTGATCGAGAAGCCATGGAATATATGATTCGTCAACAACAACTTCGTAAAACCTGTCGTGCCTTTTTCCAAGAACATATATCCCTGGTGTTGACACTATTTTGCCCCAACTGGAATCTTTTGGCTCATATTCGTCTGCTGCCACGTAGCAAAGCTTCCATGGGTTGTGGCTTGGAGGTGTCCGAAAAAGCTGGCCGATATCGAGAGGGGTTCGCTCATGTTTCTATCAAGTAATGGTGAGTCCGGGACTCTTAAAGAAGTCTAAGTAGCCTCTTACCTGCTCAGCCTCGTATTTGACCCCAACCTTATGTGCGACCTCAACCTCATATGTGACTAATATGCAGCTCTCTCGCTCAGCACCTTCAAGAATTGGAGACGGCGGCGGTGTATTGAGTGAAAGCATCTCGAGCGGTTCGCAATCCAGCAAAACTGGGCGACCACTCCTGACAAAGAAGACCTTTTATTGCACATGTACGACACCTACCTCCACGAGGCACAGGTACGTAAGGTTATTCGCTCTCTGCGATTCTAGCCTTTCTAACAAGGGTCCTACAGTTTTTCACAACGCCTTTTTGACAGGGAGTCTGCAGTTTCGCAATTTTTAGTTCGACAGGGGGTTCTCCAGATTCCACATTCTGTCTCTCCTGTTGGAAAGTCTGTAGAAGCGCCTATGCTGTTATCTTCGAATCAATGGGTGACGATAGCCCAGGATTGATGCGCCATGCACTGAATCACCAATAGTCAAGGTTCAGACTATGGATGCAACTTCCTCAATTGGGTTGCAGCCCAGAAAAAGGTGTGGTTGAAGTTTAACGAACCTGCGATTTGGAGGGCAATTTTTTGCCCTCCAAATCGCAGTGGGGCACGCAGTGGGGCAACCATGCCGACGGTCGTGCTTCGATCCCGTACAGCAGCTCCATTATGCCACGCACTTTCTATATAAGCTTGCTGGTGATGCTCCCTTGATCAACCCACCTCCGACAGTTTTGGTAGGACACTTAACGATGTCAGGTTCAGGAGGCTACTACAAGTACAGATGCAAGTACTGGCTGACTTACAACTGTCCGAATTGGGTTTGGGTCAATAATGCACCTTGTGCACATTGTCTGGTAAGTAGCTAGGCGTCGTTAGGCGACGTGCGTCTGGTGCTGACTATGCTCAAGGCGGACGGCAGAGAACTTCTCGATGCCTCAAACGATGCCCCGTATGCATTGAAGTACCTTCTGAGCGTTCAGGATGCTGAGATTGCCAAATATCTGGCATGGGATGAGTCAACGTGTGAGAGCAGAGTGGAGAACGTGGATATGAGAGAGGGAATGGGACTGGGCAGAGGGAGTGACCTGTTGAGGCCTGCTTGATTGACTTGTATTCGAGCTTCCATGCACCGTCATTTGAAGAAATCAACTTCTCTGAAGTCCGATCCATGCAACAAGCCACAGACGGCAAGACCCTAGCTGTAGTGAGAGCTTTACGAATTTGATTTATAAAATCATTAGGATAGAAGTCACGGCATTTGTAGGTTGCGCACAAATAAAAACACTTCCATTTGCTTTTGAAAGAAGGGCCTGCTTGACACGGATTACTGTGCCCCCGCTTGCATTAGTACGGGGATGAGAAGCATCCATGGTGATGTGATAGTCTAATGTATCGAACGCGGTACTCATGGTGACCAGGGTGGAAGACTTGAATTCATGTACTATGGGTGACAATAGGCCAGGGTTAATGCTCCATGCACTGAATCGGTCAAGGTGCAGACTATGGATGCAACTTCCTCGGTTGGGTTGCAGCCCAGAAAAAGGTGTGGTTGAAGTTTAACGAACCTGCGATTTGGAGGGCAATTTTTTGCCCTCCAAATCGCAGTGGGGAACCATGCCGACAGTCGTGTTCATCGATCGATGAGCGGCATTCCCGGCTTGAATTGAACCTGGAACGAAGCACACTTTTAAGAAAGTATACTGACTCACGCCCCAACCATCTGCTTGGCGACTTCCTAACAACAATGACCTCGAGCTTCCACACATCCCCACAACGGACAAAAGTCAGTCAGAATGGCGTGAAGTTTAGAGGCACTGTTCGTGATTGCACAATCACAGTGACTCAAGAAGTATCGACGGATAACTCTATCATCAACCAGTGTGGAGTCTGGTCTTCTGGATCAGTTGATACTGAAGTAAGCCAGTCCGTGGTAGGGACGAATAATTCCGTCACGCAGAATGCTACACTTGAAGATTTACAGGAGATGCGCGTCGCTGAAGAGGATGGCCGTCAGGTACCAGGCCAACATGGAGGAGAGGATGGAAGACAACACAAGTGCTCTTCGTGCGATAGAGCTTTCCACCGTCTCGAACATCAGCAAAGACATATTCGAACACATACGGGAGAAAAGCCTCACCCCTGCCAATTCCATGGCTGTACAAAAAGGTTTTCGCGAATGGACGATCTTATGCGGCATTCGAGGCTACACAACAACCCCAACTCAAGAACGAACAAGACACATCAGGCGGTTCAACATGCTTCTCAGAATGGAGGATTGCAAGGTCTGTCTACGGCTATGATGATGCCTCCACCAAACAAGGACATGTTACGCTCAGCACCTGCCTCTGCTATCGGTTCACCAATCATCTCCCTTCCAACCTCCTACGCTTCATCCTCGACCGTCGTCCCATCAAACGGACGTCGCAGCTACAGTAGCTACAGCAGCGATCTCCCTTCCCTCTCCACCTACGCCATGTCACGCTTGAATTCCCACGAAGACGATCACTCACATCGAAATAAACGTTCGCGACTTAACTCACCAAACTCCACTTCTCCATCTTCACCAACCACCTTTCACGACTCACTGTCACCAACACCAGACCGCACTCCACTGGCCACTCCAATGCACTCACCTCGTCCCCGACCTTGTGGTGGTGGCTACGACTTGCCTGCGATCCGTAACCCATCTCTTCAACAAACACCCGCCCTTACGCCCATAGAACCCCAACATGTCGACGAACAATGCCACGCCAACAACCAAGCTGCATTCGCTCCTCAAACTGGAGTGTCAATCAGGGGCATCATATTGTGCACGGATATCACCGGAAGGAAACTGCCTCCCCCGCAAGCAGAACCAGCCGACATATGGCAACCTGATACTTTCGGAGACAATAGGGAACATCATTCCAATCTAGGCAAGCATTCCACAATAGATTCTTGGTAAAGCTATCTAACAGACCTCAAGCAGAAGCCAAAGAAGAGAATGAAAGCCCAGAGACTAACTCCATATCTATCGCAACACCACTTGCACCTACCCACGAAGAAAAATGAGAGAGAATTAAATGTCCTTCATCTTTGGTTTACCCCTCTGTCGAATTAACGATCGCCTCCGATTCACCGATTTTACATTTGTATTCGTCGCGCCTTCTGCGACAGTCTTCCTGCACGCTTTCACGCGGATATGTCTCTGCTCATTCAGTCAGCAATCTCTTGCCTCCAATCTGCGAATCCAATCGAATGAAGAACGAACGTTTAATACATCTTTCCGCGAAAACCTCTTCTCGCAATGCCCACAGGGGAAAGGCTTTACTTCCAAGTGGATCCGTTTATGTCGCTCGAGATCGTGGATGCGGGCGAGGGATTTCGGGCATTGGTCACATTTGTGTGGCCCACCATTTTGTTGTCCTACATTCGAGTAGCTACGTGTGGTCAGGGGAGAGGTCTGACTCGAAGGTGCGGAGGATGCTTTAGGATATTGTTCTATGAATAAGGATGATTGTGGTGTCGATCCACCGCAGTGGTTTGGAGTGGATATGAAGTATTGTTGAGTTGGTTGCGGAGAAGGCTGTTGCGAGATGTTCATTCGCTGCTGTTGAACACAAGCCGAACTCATGGAGGTATGGAGGTTATAGAGTGAAGTAAAGTCCGTGTTTTGGAAGTTCATAGATATTGTATTTAGTGGTTGTTCCATCTGGTGTTGCCAATACTGAAATGCTAAGTCGGATGGATATGACTGATTCTGCGGTGGAGTCCAGTAGTCCATCGGTTTGGTTCTGCCGTTGATAAATTTGAAGGTTGCAGGAATTTCCGGTAGGAGACCCTCCATCATTAAAGAGAGAGTGTTACACCTGCTTCTAAAGCTACACTGTGAATGCCTCACGTGAATTAGAGATAGCGAATTGTCCTGTCGGGCTCTGATTTCTCCAGATGATAAGAAAAAACTTTTAGCGAAAAATCCAAAGTCAGATCTAGGTGAAGAGTTATGGAAACCACCAGGACGTGGACGAAGAGGCAACTGATATATGATATCTCCAGCACCTTACAAGGTAGGTGCTTGGGCGTAGGAAGTGTGCCTGGGCATAATTCTGAGGCTGAGCCTGTCGCACTGTGAGCGGAGGTTGATGGTGAACGATAGGCTTTAGCATTATTTTACAGGATGGGATGTAAATTGAGTACAGCATGGCCTCGCTGACCGACTTCACTTCAAGCGTAGACTGACGTGGAGGCCCATGAGTCGCCAGCCACCCTCTTTCAACGCCCTACTCGTGTACTCAGCCTCAGTAAACCGTCTCTAGAATCTCATATGAATTCTCTGCGCTCTCTTGTGACGCCTGGTGCGCGAAATGCGCAGTTATGGTAGCCTCCTTTATCGGCGCAAACGAGTTCAATGGCGATGATGCTTGCGAGTCATGCAAAGAATAATATAAGCCATAGTGAGCTCAATGAGTGTGGTGCGGCTTGGACTGTAAGGTATCGGGCGGATTCGGGCATTCCAACCACCGTGAAAGGGTGATCGTTTAATTTGCTGCTGGGAGTCTGGCTCGTTATCAAATTATTGAGGAGCATATAAGAAGGGCAATAGCAGAAGCGCCATAAATCGTAGCAGGTCAGAGTATTCAAAGTAGTGGATGAGAGATGGTCACGGATGTCGTGCAATTTTCACAGAATGTTTGAATAGAAATTGAAAGAATTGAAGAAATATTGGCCCTTGCTTCGCTTCTTTTTCAGCAATAGATCCGGAGGCTGAAGTTGAAGAAACTAGAGATTTATATCTTGACCAGAATTGATAATGATCGAAGAACTCGAATACATAATTAATGATGGTTAAGAAGATTGAGTTGGAGGAATTGAGGTTGAAAGGGTGAAGTTAGGAAATGATACGATGGCCCCAAATGCAGTCAAAGCCGTACTGTCACGTGATCCATCGATGGTCATATGCTGCAAACTTCAAGGCGGAGCAGACGAGCGGGTCCTCCGCCTCTCGATCTGCCAGCATCAATGATGCGCAATTCGATGAAATTTTAATTTTAGAAAAGCTACAGTTTTTATCACCCCAAGGTTGACGAGAGCATAATTCAGCTCACTGCTTCAATGCCTTCCCTGCCTCCGCCGACCATGATTCCTAAGTGAATTCTATTTGCTGTCGGAGTCATCGGACGCATCCACCCTCCATCGCTTTCTTCGAGTAGGATTCTGCCTGTCCAACACTCCTCTAGCACTGCCTTCTTCACATAAGTGGGATGATGGCAACAACCTCCTAGAATCATGTACATACCCCCATCAGCCTTTACTATTCCGAAGGGGGTTGTCCCTTTCGCGCGTCTGAACATTTGAATCCAATACCCGTTGAGAAAAAGCATCCATCTTCCTGCCCGAGAATTCGCCAACGCAGCCGTTTCGATATTGAAGTATTTGTCGAAGACTTGGATTTGCAAGATGTTTGGCCTCGTTTGAGAAATGATTTTAAACCCCGCAGGCACCTTGAATAGGTCGCCAGATGGGTGCGTGCAGCTTTGGGACTCTTCAACCTTCGTAATGGACATTCCTCCGAAGGAACAATCCTGATCAAGATTAGTATGAATAAAGAGCAGTGACGAATGTTATAACTTACATTAGCGCCCGTGGAGGGTTGAGATTCCGTAATGACTGCATGGGAAGTTTCCGTAGAAACGTCCAACTTTGGGAGGTCTCCATCGATGGGGAGAGGAGAGTGAAGCATCTTGACCATGCATATGCCTGCAGCAAGGCCCTGCGTTGAAGTGATGAGAAAGCGAACCAAGTGGGAGGATGGAGTGAGGCAGACACAGACGAGGAGAGCACATGCAGGTTGCCTTAATCTGCTGGGATGTATCAACGTAGCCGTGAATTGGATTGCACTTGTGATCCAATACCGATAGCATGAACCACCTTCCCGCCCGGGCTCGGGTTCAGTAGAAGCATTCCCCGAGATCCATGTGAATTACTGTAGATGGCAAAAGGAAATTGGATGATCCCCCCATACAATATCCACAAGGAGGAGTGGGTCCTACTCATACCACTGACGACACAGCCAGAGAATGCTTTGGTGAGGCGCAAGACCTGCTGCCAAAGTAGCGCCCCGGATAACCCGCCTTTCCCATCAAATATTTGCGACTCGTGTTCTCGTTTAAGATAACGCAAAGTCTCATTCGATTGGGTTGGGAGTACTCCGTGGTTTCGCTTATTATACTCTATGTGGATTTAAAGCCATGTACATGGTTTTAAATCGCCAGGGTCGTGGTTTCGCTTGCAAAATGTGGATTTAAAACCATTTACATGGTTTTAAATCGCCGGGGTCCATTCTCCTACGCTTCTTCCCAATAATGCAACACTATGGACAGCCCCCCGATCTCTGCGAGGACAAGAAATGTCACTGAAGTTCCACCACCAGCCTCGATTAGTATCAAGTCGCCAAATGTAAGTTGATATTCTCCGATCTTCGACTTGATACTTATCGTCCAGGTCCTACGTCCATATCTCGAGCCGAGCGCAGCAGGTGATTGCTACTATGCGCCATCGCGGTGGGAATCTTCTCCTGCATCGATCTTGGCGAGCTCTCAATCCAGTGTCTTGCCCTCAAAAAGCCTTCCCTCATCGTCTGGCCTAGCTCTGGATGGCCTGGCGTCCAGTGCGCCATCGGTTTCTCAGCTCTCTAGTGGTTCGCCTTCCTCGACCGATCTGCTTTCAACCGCCGATGGCCCATACGATTCGGCAGCTGCGTCAACTAACCTTTCACTGACTAGGCCTTTAACAGATTTATCTTCATCCGGCCGGAGCTCTCATAGAGGGGCAGGAAGTTATGAAGCCTTCTTCACGGCTGAGCTCGACGTCGAAATCAAGAATGGGCAGCGGCGAGTGAAGCGGGTCAAACCCCTCGTGGAGCGTCTAGCCCGCGCAGTTCAGGGCTTTGTTGAATACGAAGAACCTCCCAGTTCATTTTATGCAGATTTTTGGTCTGTAAGATCGCCAATCTTCGACGACTCTGAGGCTGGATCTGGGCCGAAAGGGGATTTCGAGGCTCAGGTTGATAGGCTTGGTCGACTGCGGAGAGCCCGTGGGAAGATACTGAAGAATGATGACGTTACTCCGCGCCTCTGGTTGGTTTTTCTTGCTCACGAGGTTGAGCATATATCTCTGCAATGGGACCAGGAAACCTCCAGAGGAGTCGGCAAGATGTCCGCTGCAATGAAGACTGTTGCAACAGCTCTTTCTGGAACCCTGGACGAAGTACAACATGATTGCAAGAGAGGCAGGAACTACACCGAACTCGTGGGACAAGGAGGGCCAAGGTCACTGTTGGAGATTGCTAGCGGTGTATCTACCACGTAAGTCTTTCCCTTATGCCTCGTTGACAATGGTTAACGTTCTCTTGTAAGGTGGGAACATGGGCTGAGCAAGGCTGATGTCACCCTCGCTGTAAAGTTCAGAGAACAGCACGGAAGTGTGAGGGATACGTCCAGAGAATCGGGGCCAACGTATCTATATCTTACCGGTTTGATGGCGTATGGGTGGTCCCTCGAGGGACTCCTGAAGTCCCACACCAGGTTGATGAAAGCATTGAACCCCACCATATGTTGCGCATTACGAATGTTCAACGCACGATTGACCTCCGACCTCTCTGCCTATGGGGGTTCTCTATGCTCTGATTGCTCTGGATGTCAGTGGAAAAGGCGGCAGGACGATGGGGATTCTGATTCTCAAGAAAAGAGACGGCGTGTTGATGGACCAGGAACATCAGAACGATTCTCACCAAGCCGCAGCGATTCTGGCCCGGTAGCTCCCTCAGGCTTTATACCTCTCGATACCGGAATCTGGGAAGGGTGGAATGAACGAGGTTTATCAAACTCGTCCCAACTCGATGCCCTTGTCGCTGCAGCACAAGCTGAGCTAGTTGAAGATTGCGTTGCGCATACGGATCCTTTGCCTCCGAATCCACCTTGTTCGCAGCAGTCGCATCCAAGAAGCAGCTCACCGATGGTTGGAGATATGGTGAATTACGGTGGCACGGCGGCGATCTCGACTCTGTCCACTGCGGTGAACAATTCTCGAGGACTTGACGCAAGAATATCTGTGGGACGGAGTGGTCTTCATTTGACGGATGCTAGCGATTCGGACGGCTGTCCCCTTCATTTGTGGATTGGCGATGATGTGGCAGGTCATGCATGCGAAGAGCTTATGTATGCGAACCCTCTCGAGTTCAACTTGTGGGAAGCCCAGGATTTGCCGAACCGCCCGTTCGAGCTTCTTCAATCGGACTTTGATTTGGGTGACGGACAGATGTCATAGACCAAGCTGATGATGGAATGCTATGTAATCGAAGAATATTGACGAGAACGCTACTTCCAACCGCCACGTGTGGATGCCATGGCCTATTCTTTATCCTTCCCTATGGACAACACGACGCACACAACCATGCTCTCCGGCTGCACATCTATTGCACACCGTCCACTTATGAACAGCTCTGACTCCACGTCGAATGTGACCGTTGTTTGCCGTCTCGTCGTTTGGTCTTCAACTGTGCCCTTAGCAGAACCAAGTATAGCGACAGGTATCAGAATGAGGCAGTCCCCCTCGCCCACCAACGATCCCAAAGTTGACCGGCCACTGTGAAAGACCAGGAGTCGTACTCCGGGAGAAATGTAGAGTTTCCCAATGGGGGGAGGGACGATCGCTTGGACAATGTCGGTGATCTGCAGTCCATCTAGTTAGTATATGTCTTTATCAAGAGATTGATTGTTACCTTCTTAGATTTCCTGAACTGGGCTTTGAATTCCGCTTTGACTTCATCTAAGACTTTCGTTTCGTCGTACGCGCAATTCACCTTTGCAAATTGATTCGCAGCGACAATACCCTTTGGGTTAAAATAGCGGGTCAGATCTTCAGTAAGATCTTGGAGTTTGTGGCTTGACTTGGCGACCTGCACCAGATCTGAACAGTCGGTACTGCTGCTTGAAGTCATACTCGAGAGAGAGGAAGAGGTTTGAGGGAGGTCCAATATGTGGCGCTCTCGTATCTTTTCTCGCAATATCAAGTCTCCGTCTGCAGAGCTGTGTATAAGGCGTATAGGCAGAAGCTCATGGCTCTGCCTCGAAGTCGTTGGCAACAAAGGTCTCGCGATAGCTTCACAATGAGGAAAATGGTAAAACTTCGGCAACACATTTCAGCCTCGTTCAGAGCAGTATTAGCGTGTATTACTTTTAGCAGGTATCAAAAGCCTATTCAATTGCAGTTAAGAGGTATATCTCAGGACGCTACACCAGAATTACATATATTGCTCTCTTTTCTCCTCAATAGGAAGGACAAACTCATTATCGTTTTAACTTAATCATGTGATAAACGGCTCCTTTGGGCAGCAACGCATCGAATATCTCTAGCCACACCCGGACCGCCACTGTTGTGGCTAAATCTCTTGCGCTCTCCAAAATGTTGCATGATTTAACATTTATCTTCCGCCCAGCTCAATAGATCATCATCGAAAACCCTAACAGGCTATGAATAGACCAGAATTTTAGACACGGCGGTATTTGCTACTGCGGTAAGATTTTGCAATTTTTTACTTGGATAGAAAATGAACGACCACGTGACAAGTATCGGATGCCTCGGTTGCAGACCTGTCAAAATCTCCACTGCGCACACACGACACCACGATCCCGACAACGAGACGATTTTAAATGCGCGTGCGACCGCCCTATCGCAACAACCCCGTTTTCCCCACAGCTACTGAGCATCACTCAACCTTTCCTCTGACCTCGATCGCACCCTCCAGCGCTCCTCAGATTATCTATTCAAGGTAAATCAGCTCCTTTATCTACTCTCAACGATCGCTCTCCCTTCTTACGCTGACGGCGAACTTGTACAGGAATATTCGGCATCCATTCCCCCAACACAAGGAATCGAGGTTGAGACAGATGCGCACTATGACTTCGAACCGCCCCTAGACCGATGAAGTCGCTGATCGTTGGTCAATAAGCGGAATACGTGATGGAGTAATTGAACATATATTCGAACTTGAGGATGGATCAGATACTGTTGTGTTGTTGGGTGGGGAAGCTATGCCAAAATTCTGAAGGCTAATGAATCTGAAGAGAAGGCGTCAGGTTTTGATTCACCACAACTTGCACAGATAAGAGGGGCACAAGTGCGCCTACTTGAACGTAGTAGGAGGAGTAGAGGAGAGAGTGCAGTTTTGAGGTTCGCCGAATTGGGGGGGGCGGTTTCGACGGGCGTTCAGGGTCGGCCCCCCAAATTCGCGCTGGCTTCCACTAGGTGCCAATACAGTACTCACCAACAGCACAATTTTGAGACGTTAGGTGACCCATGGCGTCCTGTCTGACTCCAGAGGGAGTTCCTCCGCCGACCAAATAGGCGCACCCCACATATGCCACTGTGCCCTTCATGCTAGACTCGGTTATGAGGGCGTGGCTCTATCGCAGCCCTGTGGGTACCCCCTGAAGCCGAGCCCGAGCGGGACGATGGTTCATGCTATCGATCCTGTATTACGTGTCCGATCGAACTGACGGGGAAGTATATATTGATACATCCTAGCAGATCGAGGCAACCTGCGCGTGCTTCCTCGTTTTCTGCACTGTGTCATCCTCCCATTTGGTTCGCTTTCTCCTCACTTCAACGCAGCTTCCTTGCTACGGGCAAATGCACAGTGGCTGTCAGGATGCTGGACCTTCACTTTCCTCCCGCCATCACCTCCAATGACGAACCCTCGACGAGTTCATACCTAATCCTAACATGTTCACAACACAGAGAAATCACCGGATCTCTACGGACGTCTTCGGAAGATCCGCCATTTTTCCCGCTCTTTATCCGTATTGATCTTGCATCGCTTGACCATGTGTCTTATTCTTTCGCCTTTCCTGCATGCCCGTCCTTATCCTGGACACCACATTCGCTTTTCCTGCATGCCCATTCCTTAGGGCGGATGTAATTGGTGAATCGACGTTGGATCATCTTGTTCCTCGATGGCTGCAGACTACATCTTATCTTCCAATTGCTACTCTTTGTCGTCCCTCGCTAGTCTTTACCCCTCTTTTCCAATATTGCTTAGGCTTGCGTTTGAATGGTCCCTATGAGGCTCTTAGAAAAGGATCCGCGATTCTTGGAAATAACTTTCCCAAGTCTCTCAACATTGGTCCTGATATTGGTAGTTTCGAACAGGGAAACTATGAAGAATCAAAGTCTCTTCCTGTTTTGATTTCTACTTCAAGGAATTGATCGCTTGCCTTCATCAGCATGACAAATATTCCTATTACAGAATTCCAAATGTAACTCGTCAATCCCTTCATAAGGCATGTTTGAAAGTAGGAATATAACAAGCGCTAAGTTCTCTATAGTGACTTGGGTGACTTACAGCAGGGGAAACGCAAGTGCTCAGTGCCTTTGTCATGTCCGAACAAGAAATTGAAGACAGACGAGACTGGGTCCGAAGACTCTAGGACAGAGGCTGGTGATAGCCCTCTCTTCGATTCCGACAATCATCTCCCGCCAAGCGCTCAAGACTTCGAAGACGGTTTCGTATATCCATCCATCGAATTACTACCAGATGACCAGCAGCAGACAGATCCGATTTTGGCTCGCTTTATATTTTCGAATCTCAAACGCAAAGATCGATCCTCATATACTATGGCCAAGTATCCCGGTCTTTACAGTTTCCCTTTCATCCCAATAAGATCAGAAGTTAAAGTGAGAAGTGTAGCGTTCTACGAATATAGATTGGGAAATGGCGAGATAGTCCAGTTTTCTCTATTCGAGCCTGCTCCTCCTTCGATCACACCTATTCTTAGTATCGCGGGAAGCAATCAAAATTGGAAATATGAGCTATACAATACCGTCGATATAATGCTTGTGGGAGTACCCTTAGGCGAACCTATGGTAGCAATACTTGAGGCACCGTTTGTCGATAATCGATATGCTGGAGAATATCTGGACTCCGGTGATGTGTCGTGGCGGAAGTGCATTCTGTAAGCTTGAAAGCCTCCACCCACACAACAAAAAAGCAAGATCTTAACTAGTTGAAACATCTAGTGCAGCGCGAATGGTAGAAAAGTACTCGACGAAAGAAGCTGCCGATGCTGTTTTCCGTAACAAAGTTATAGAAATTTCAACTCGCCGATTAGGGAAAACTTCCACGAGTCTGAATACTATGAATATACCGCGACTATCCGTTGCCGCGGACCTCACTCTATACGACTCCTACTCCGTTAAACAGCGGAACTCACCTCCATTGGTAGAAAGGGCAGTCAATATCCACCCATCGCCGACTCCTCCGCCAGCAGTCCCTCTACCACAGAATTGTACTGTCTATTCTCCGAAGCAGCCTAGCCTAGGTGATGGCAGGGTAGTCTACATGATGGGCAATGGAAGGGACGATATCGCACGTGAAGCTGCCATGAAGCTATTGGCTTCAGATAGTGAGAAGGCTTCGGTAGTAAGAAAAGGGGTGGTGGACATGGAGGATGAGGTCGAAGTCAAAATTAGGGTTGAAGGCATGGAGGATAGGGTCGAGACTTGGACTGAAGAAAGCACCTGGGAAGATGTGAAGGCTTGGATTCAGAATGGATTTGAAGATGGGGTTGAAGATGGGGTGGACAGCAATAGATCATCTACAGATTCTGATCAGACATTGGCATGAGGATCAGCGTTGGGAAACCAAGAAAGTGACAACTGAGATTGGTGCCATCTGGGGCAAAATTTATTGATCATAAATGCAAGGCTACGAAAGGCACATTCACTCTCGATATGCCTACTCATTTGCGTGAGGCAGATGCCTTACTTCAGCTTCGCCCCCTTCCAACAGCTAGGAGTAAAAAACTTCCTCCTCAGTCACAATGTCCGAGGTTAACACCGAAGATCCAGAGTCGCCCTTCTCTTCAACTGTCTGCTTTCCTTGCTCTTGGTCCCTGGAAGTCCGCTTTTTGGGTGGGAGTCTGTGGAGATCCTTGACCACCTTGGTCCTTATTTGCGGAGAATGTAAAGCTCACACGACCTGTGGCCCTGGGGTGGCCCGCAGAAAATTGGTAGAGTATTCGAGTTTGCTGCTTCACACCCAGTGACTTGAAAATTCGACGAAAAGCCGCTCCAAGACGCAGAGGTGGGAATAATTGACCAAGAGCAATCCGTAGGGAAAAAGTATTCAAACTTGTGAATAAGATCTAAGCTCATTATTAGGAATGCCACGTCACAAAACAATAGATCAACTTGCCCAGAGATGTAAAGCCACGCCGCCATTATGTATTCTATCGCAATGTGCAAGTAGGACAATAGTGGGAATCAATTCCAACAAGTGGACAACACCCAAAGCCTGGATATTTATCCTGTCTGGGGCTGGCACGTTGAGGCCAAGAAGCACATATCCTAGAAGTAAAAAGAGGTATTCCCAACAACTGAATATGAGTCGAATCTCCAGGACTCGAGAGAATTCAGTGCTTTTTGAGGTGCTGCGAGTAAGATCAGTTCCAGGTCAAAGGTCATGACTTGGTTAATCATACAAATACCACGGCACGATGGCTCCGACAAGTATAATGATGGCATTTAAACACACGCACCATTGAAACCACCAGTCGATTTTCTTATGAAAATACCACAAGAACTCATTCTGCCAAATATTAGCACAAGATTTTATATTGAATGCAAGAAGATGTGTACCTGGTAGGCTGCCGAGATCGCATAATTCAGGATCACAAAGCAAAGAAAAGTCTTTCGAAGCTTCTCATGACCCAATTGATCAGTAACAGAAACGCCGAGGACAATCATGATTATGGCTACCACCAGAGTGGCAGTTGCAGCTGCGAGAGCGGCCGCACATACCCACAATTGCAATCTCCTGCAGTTCTCTTGCCGCCGGCATACTCCAAACTTAATGGCTGCAATTGCGATGTTGAGTACGGCCAATGCAGTAACCAGGGAAGGTGGGTGAACATGCATCATGTGGAATTGAGCGAATGATCTCTTGCAGACATGTCCTGGCTATAATATATCGTATCGGTCCTCACAAAAGCATGCTAAATCTATCTACTCCATAATGCCGCATTTCCAATGAGGTTAAGTCAGCCCGGCAGGGCAGCCTGGGGTCCCGGGAAGTCAAGGTGACTTCCCGGTGTTCAGCCCTCTGCAGGGTGCGGAATGGCAGGATGATGGAGACTCTAGCCGAACTCCCCTATGTGGTCCGAGTCTCACGAAGTCATCATGAATGTCCTCCACATCATTCAGTATTTTCGGAGCCGTCTCGCGCTGCACCTTGGTGTGATCCGCGGCAAGTCCGCTCTCTCCCACTCAATCATCGGCCTTGACTTCAACAATCACCCCACCGACTGACTCTCACAATGAGACAAATTGATATTTCTTTTCCGGGATGCGTTCTGGCCCGATATGGAGCGATGATGTCGAGGCAATCTCATTAGCTAGGTAGCAATGCGGGTCGCGTGGCGTTCTGCGTGACTTCGCTTAACCTTACCTCTGTAATTTGAAGGGCAAAAATATGCCCTTCAAATCGCAAGAGTTCGTTCTGCGTTTTCTCCCAACAATGCAATACCCAATGGACAGCCCCCCAAGATTTGAGCCGACGAAAGAGGCCGCTGGTGAGAGCCCACACATTGAACAAGGTACGTCAGATGATTGCTTCTGTCTTGCACCGCAACGGCTGAAACCTTGTTCAGCCTCGACCTGTCAATCGAGAGCCTCGTCTCTAAATGTCCCTGCGTTGGAAGGTTCTCTCTCACCTCTAGCTCTACCCCTGGGTTCTCAGCCACCGAGAGTTTCGCCCTCCTCGACCGGTCTAACTTCAACCGCGGATACCATATGTGATTTATCGACGCCTTCATTAGCCGATCCTCCATCGACTAGACCGTCATCCGATTTCCTTCCATCAGGCCAAAGCACCATTGGTCCTAGAGTAGAAATCCCCGAAGCATTCTTTACGGCTGCGCTCCAAAATCCCGAAGAAAAGCGGGTGAAGCGGCTAGTCGGCGTAGTTCAGGGCTTTTCTAAAGCTAAAGAAATTTCCAATAGATTGCACGAGTCTTTTTGGTCCGGATGGCCGCGCATCTTTGAGCCTGAACTAGAAGTGGGGCTTGAACCTGAATCCACACCGAAAACATTTGAGGCTGGAGTTGCCAATAGGCTTCGCCAACTGAAGCAAATCCGCCAGAACATACGGAAGCGGGATTGGGAAGCTAGCCGCCTTTGGCTGATTTGCCTTGCTCACGAAGTGGAATACATATCTCAGTGGGAGGGCATCCGCGAACATAGATCTAAAGGGGTTGATTCGAGGTCTGCTGCAATAAAGATGGTCGAGGCCTACTTAGGCCCACTGAAGGATGATAATCTTACCAAGAAAAGCGGAAACATCGTCCATGTCATGAAAGAAGGAGGTCCAGCCGCACTGCTACTAGACGATGCGGGCAAACCGTCTGCTACGTAAGTTATCTTGCCGTGCTCCGTTGACGATGGCTAATATTATATTCTAATAAGTTGGGAGAGGGTCATGACGCTGGGTGATATCACTAGTGTCTTTGCGTACAAAAGGGACAGACTTCCAGAGTTAGAAAAACAGACCAGGTCGCACGACCCCGACGCCTCATATGTAATTCAGAACTGTTTTTTGGCGTACGGGTGGTCCTCCTCGGAACTTCTAACCTCCAACACCAAGGTGATGGTAATATTAAAGCCCTACCTTCAACACAAAAGACCGCATACCGATAGCGGGCCTGGGGACGCTGCGTCTAAAAACAAGAGGAGGCGCATTGATGAATCAGGAGCATCCGCTTCACTTCCTGATCAAGATTTACCAGCCACTTCAAGCGGAGCTTACAACACCGTGGAGTCAACACCCGGATCGAATCTGTCACGTCTCGACGGAAGAAATAGATCGAGGGATCTCACAGATCCTGCAACGACAGGCGACCTTGGTCACACTGTCAACAGTCTGCGCGAATTCTCAGATCCTGTAACGGCAGGCAATCTTGGTCAAACAGATGAAAACTCTCTTCAAAGCATTCAATCAATGGATGCGTTGCCTATAGACACATCTGTTGTCGAGTTTTTTCAGTGGGCCGTCCACGCAGAGCTCGCAGACCCGTGTACGGAAAGCTTTCTTCAAGGAACAACCTCTGCAACCTAGCTCTATCTTATGGACGACTTCATATCCAACATCTCGAGTCTCCTGTATGCACCACCCGGCTGTATAAATCCACGGACGGCAGCTGGTACACTGGGCAGAATGGACTGTTTAGGATCGGAGGAAACATAGGTGATATTTGTCTAGGCAATATAGAACATGATTCCTCGTCCTTTGCATGCGCGATATACAATAGGTGTCGAGTCTCGAAAATACGCGACCGAGCCAGACTCG
>AYLM01001497.1:0-15800 GCA_001625345.1 Cairneyella variabilis | reverse complement strand
TTCTGATTTTTTATCTAAAGCGTTGTGGCAATTTAATTATACGAGTACTCGTTTTCTCTCTTATAACCCTTAGTACGACTACCCCCTCAATTTCAGCCACTACCACACTCTTTACTAGCTTACGAGCATCTGCCTTTGATTGAGTAGAAACCTTTAGCCGAATTAGCACGGTCGGAGCAGCCTTTTTCGCCCTAGTTCTAATAGAAGATGGCTTCTTTTTTAGTGCTTTTTTTATAGGCTTATTCGCTATAGCCAGCTCTTTTACTAATTGCGCTTGCGCGGCCTTAGCCTCTTATTCAGCCTTCCTTTTTACCTTCTCAGCTTCTTCTTCCTTCTTTTTAAGGGCATTCGCAGCTCTCTTAATTTTCCTCTTATATTTAGCTTATTCCTCAGCTGCTCTTAATACTCCCTAGCCTTTATCACCTGCCTAAGGGAGTAGCAGTCAATAATATCCTTGTTTAGCTTGCCGCATAAGTTCAGCCGAACGCCTTATCGTCCCTTCTTCTTTTAAAGCTCGATTGCCTTATATAAACCACGGTTTTCATATTATAAAATAGACATTTGAGCTAAGAGGTGAAGGGTAGTGGCAAATAAGGTCTTAACCTTCTTAACTGTTAGGCTTTTATCGTATGCAGTATGGAAACGACGAATCGCCTTAACCGTCTTAGGTGTTTTTAAAGCACTTAATGCTTTAATTGATAACGATATAAAAGGATGAGAGATAGATTTAAGTATTTCCTTTCTATCTATAGGCTAAATGCCTGCCTTACCGAATGCCGATTTGATATTGTCTTCTATAAAAGCTTTATCCTATGCCCTCTTAAATATTAGGAAAAAGAAGCTTTTAGATATTGAAATATGGCCTGCTTTATCGTTTATTAATTGGTCCAGTTTAAGTGAGTAATTAGTCGACAAAGGTTAGAAAAGCCCGATATTTAAGGGTTGTAGACGATGAGTTATATATAGGGGAAGGATTAATAATATAATGTTATATGTATCAGCTCAGTCGATAAAGGCCATATTTATATAACTGGAATGCCCGTTCATAATAAGAAGGCGTTTCTAAGTCTCGCGTTTAAGCTTAGTATAACGATCAAAGATCTTTTAGAGCTATATAAGACCGATATTATTGTTAGACCACCCGTTACTTAAGATAGTAAAGTGTGCTTAAGAATCGGTCTTAACTTCGTTAACTTATATACTTATTAAATCTCCTGATTCGCCTTTGTATATTAAAAGAGGTGGTATCCATTTCCTAATTGCCGATATACACGCTAAGATGCTAATGAACTCCCGGCTCCTATCCTACTTTGACTTAGTGACTCGTCCTGATTTAAGAGCTTGTTATAAGATAATCCTTTTTATCGTACGGCCTATTCCCATTAAGAAGCCCTTCTTATCAAAGTTATAGATGTTTTCAGTAATAATACGATACTTTTCAATAACGATAGCGAGCTAAAAGTGGCATCTATATATTAGCATCATTCTTAAGCATTAAACGGAAAGCAATATGAAATAATAATAAAAAGGTGACTAATAACGCTAAAGAAGAGTTGAAACATTAAGGCATACTCAGCGCTAGCCCGTAAGTTATCGATATTCCGGAGATATAAGCTCTTTAGCCTAATCCCATAGCGTTTAACAAATTGGCCCACCTAGTTCTTCTTTATCGGCTCTTCTCTGATTTCCTCGGCTAAGTTCTTAACAATATGACTAATGAGGGGCATTCCTCGGTCCGTTAGGCAGTTGATTCGCGCGATCAGAACCTCTTCTTGCTCGTTAGTGAGACACTAGCGCTAAAAAGAGTTGGCCTCCTTCTTAGACTTAGTTAGACCGCGCATGCGTTTAAATAGCGTAGTACGGTCGCATCCATACTTCTTAGTTGTAGGGCCGTAATGGGCAAACTCCCCTCTTTGAATTGCAGCAACTGCTTCGTCAATTGCTTTGGATTTGATGTAATTATCGCGCATTTTGTGTTAGTGGTGATAAACGCGTTAGACGTGTTTTGATGCGGGACGTGTTTTGAGGCGGGACCTCGGTTATCAACTCCCGTTCCATATTGAGTTACTGGAATCATCAAGCTAACGACACAAAAATTTAGCGCGAGGCAGTATAAATCCAGGTTTCCAAAGCTTAAAAACGTGAAAGCCGAGGAGTGGATCTGGATCGGTCAAGAGATGCAGCATCGCGCCGCACTTGGTAAGGAGTCTGAGCCTTACCTTCATAACAAACCGCTGCCACTCGACCGTGTTGTTCGCGAAATCGCCCGCCACAAAAACAAAGCTCCTGCTGCGACACTTTCAAATCGTGAGTATGCGAACACGAAATTCTTGTTAAGTCTGCTGATCTGATAAAGGGCTGCCAAATCCATCACCAGGAAGAATATCCGTCCGGACCCCACCACCAATGGCTGCGATTGCATCTGGACAGAGTTTTAATCCCCTAGGCAACCTCATAGGCAACCCCGCAGAATTTCATGCGCCTCAAGCATACTTCGAAGCATCATCAACTCAGCAGCCCCCCCTTGAGGTGGCGTTCGAGGAGGAACCTCTGTATGGGCTCAATGCTGCTATGGAAATGGAGCCTGAGATTGATGCCAACTTTTGTAAGATACACCCATGCATGGTTGTGTTTCGAACTAATGGTAAAGTAATAGTTCGTCTGGATCTATCAAGTGAGTGGAACTTCGGCGGTGCTAGCGACTTCGACTTCAACTTTACCAGTCTATCTCCAACGACAATTACGAGACAGACTTTCAACTTCAGCGCCAGTAGTTCTCCGAGGCCTCAATCTGCAGGACAAAGACTGTCTCCATTTTCTCAATTTGTCAACCTAGAGGTTATCGATTCTCGCCCCGATTTTCAACTCATGACCAATTTGCCGTATTTTAGGCTTCAGTCCATGCTTGAGCAGCCAGGTATGATTACCCCACGGTTCGCCAGCCTGTTTCCCAAGTCTAACGGTGGGTTTTAGAATACACCTCCCTGCAGATACATCCTGTGCTGGACGGAGTCCTATTGCCGCCAACGAACACGTCTATTATCTTACCGACTGAGGCACGACGAGATGTCCTATCGAAGTTACTCGGTATAACACCGGAGCTCCAGCTTACGGGAAATATTACCCAGGTCACGAGCAAGCTCCAACGACTCGTGCCCGAGAGATATGAAGGGGAGCTGTCCAACAAGGTTAGCCAGATTCTTGATGCACGCTCGTCTGGTGCCTCCAACTTGTCCTCTCTCTTCGGACTGGCGGCCTACTTTGCGTCCAACAACGCCTTAGGAGCCGGTATTCGCATGGACACCTTTCTAAGGTGGGCCATCGATCAGAAATACACCGACTATCTTGAACGATTTCTTCAGATCAACACGCCAACAATCCATTCTTTCGCGGCGCAGATTCTCAAGTCCGCCATTCGAATTCAAAATATCAAGTTTCTAACCGCACTCCTGGATCACGGTGTCAAATTCGACAACGTCTTGGATGACATATTCTCCATAGACGACATAGAGTTCATGAAACTTGTTCTCTCTAGAGTTGACTCGACTTGCTTCAAAGGAACAACAGGGGTTAAACTATTCCATCGTTTTGTTAGCGGGAACCATTTCGACCTGGCTCGGGCGCTTGTCCAAAATGGAGTATCCGTAGACTGTCGATTAAACCACAAAACCACTCTCTACAGCGCGGTATCCAGCAAGAATGTCCGTGCGATCGGGTTTCTACTAAACCTTGGCGCCAATGTCAACAGTGTGTTATATAGGTGCAATCCAAACACTGTTCTTGGAAAGGCGGCTTCCCTGAAAAATGCAGAGATTGTCGCACTGCTCGTGGAACATGGCGCAAAGATTTCATGCACAGTGGCAGAGAAGGATCTTCTGGAGTAGTCTTCGTTGAACTGCAGAAACATCTATAGTCTTCTGAAGGAAAAGTTCGGGTCTATCACTGATGGTGTCACTATTGGAGACTTGGTTGATGCTGCGAAGAAAAGTACGCGTTCCCTAAAAGCTTACATATCTAGGTACGAAGGGCAAGTTTCAACGCACCAACTCGAGGAAGCGCTAGGTGAATCAATAAGGCTGGAGCATCTCGCGGCCACTGTTGCACTGTTGGAGCATGGAGTTAGCCCAGACTGCTACACCTTAAAAACTCGACCTCTTTGGATCGCTTTGGACTCAGAAAAGCAAACCCGCCGGTTTTGCGAGCTACTATAAGATTCAAAGCGAACGTCAACAAACCTGGTATTCTGAAAAAGGCTATCCGACGAGCCGACGTCGGGCTCCTGCAACTATTCATCAAGTCAGGGGTGAATCTCGAGGAGCAAGGTATGGAAGCCTTAGTAGAATCAGTAAGTTGGGACTTTGCAACGTCAGTAGCCTTTTTACTGGACTCCGGAGTAGATGTCAACACACCTGGACTTGAAATAAATCCCCTTCAAAATGGCCGCCAAGGAAAGCAATTTGGAAATGGTTGAGTTCCTTCTCACATGTGGGGCAGATATAAATGCACCAGCCTATCCGGATGGTGGGCGCACTGCATTGCAATCAGCACTCAGGAGCGAGTACCCCGTTGAAGTTTGCAGGTTTTTTGCTGGATAAAGAGGCGAACGTCTTCGCGCCACCTGCATTAGTGGGTGGAACAACGGCTTTGGAGGCCATTTTCTATGGCTGGTCGTCTGGTGAAGAGCGTATTGCTCTTTGCAGTCGGCTTCTGCATGCTGGTGCTCTGGTCAACAGACCGAATGGGGAGCCGAGTTCTGCACTTCATGGCGTCATTGAAGAAGGCTGGGAAGAAATTCTTTCCCGAATTCTCGAGCCTCAGCGCAATGCAATTATCACCTACATGTGGTGCAACGAGGAAGTGGAAGAGGATGATGGCTATTATACTTGGGAGCCTAGGACACCAACTCAGCTAGCAGCGGACTACGGACGACTTAAATTTGTGAGGATGCTCCTTGACCGTGGCGCTGACATCAACGAGGCTCCGGGGTATCGATTTGGGCGTACCGCTCTTCAAGCTGCCACGTCCAGTGAAAATCCAGACATGGAGCTTGTACAATTCCTTCTCGAGAAAGGCGCGTGCGTCAATGCAAAGCCGGCAGTTTTTGGCGGAATTACGGCCCTGCAAGGTGCTGCCATATCTGGCGACATCATGCTAGCCAAATTACTTCTAGACAAAGGCGCCGAAGTCAATACAGCGCCTTGCTTGATCGAGGGCCGATATGCAATCGAAGGAGCTGCTGAGCATGGTCGCTTAGACATGGTCCAATTGCTTCTGAATGCCGGAGCAAAAGGTAATGTCCTCCGTGGAACGGGCTTTGAATACGCCATTGAGCTCGCGGAGGAGAACCACCATTCTGCAGTTGCAAATCTCTTGAAAAACAGATAGAACTGAGTAAGTACCAGCGTGCTGAAGTATCTGTATTAATCTGATGCAAAATAGTCTCGAGTCGAGAGATCATTCGTGCCTCCTTGATGTTATCCAAAATCATTGGGGGCCGTATACTTGTAGCACAGCTGCAAATGGAGTCAACAAAACAGGGGCGCAATGGATGAGGCAGGGAATGTAGCTTTACCCTAGCGATTATAGGGAAATGGATTCATGTATCAATGGTTGTTCGTCTTGTGTAACACAGGCTAGGAAAAGTAAGACGGAATGATATTCCACCTATTTTGGATATGTATATCACCTCAGTCTTTTTTCTCAGCCCCTCCTCAGTCAACATTTGTAAATCACACTTCCTGTCGACCCCAACCACCAAAATGGCCTCACAAGACCCACTTGAAAGGTATCAAACCCTTCTCTCTTCCTTCGAATTCCGGTTTATAGTCTGTAAGTATCCCCATACCTCCCACCACGACCATACTTTATGAACTCACACACTAGACTACCGCGGCCACTGGTGTTCATTTGGCACCTCTTATCTCTCCATTCTCAGATCCCTCTCCCCCTCCACCTCCTCCTCGGGCGGAAAAACAGTATTTATAACCGAACTATTATCTTTCTTACCCTCACACGTAACTATTCTGGCTACGACGGTGAAGCTATCGGAGATCCCGGGAATAAGCTTGTTCAATATTTTAGGGAGAAGGGTATATTTGAGGTGGCGATTAGTGAAATGAGGCTTAGTACGGGGTTTATCACAGCGAGCCTTAGTTGGCCCTAGGATCTGTCAGGGGTAGTGACTTGCTGTTTGCATTCCGCCGGTATGATACAGTCTGCATTATTCAAGATAGTAGTGCAGATTGGGACAGGGAATCCAGCTTGATGGGAAAGGTTTATAGAGAAAGCATATGCAACATCTCGGCGTCAGCTGCTATGGACTCATCGGAGGGACTTTCACGACTCGCGAGGGCCTCCCGATAGTACTGTTCAAGACCCCAGTGCACATCAAGCGTTTGGGAAAGAGCTACCGTGTCTGGCCAAAACAGTTTGATACGGTATGGAATCCAGATCTTGACGAACGCTCTCTCAATCGACGTAGCTTGGTCTTGCAAGAGAGAATCCTATTCCCATGCAACCTTCGCTTCGGCCTGGGTCAACTTTCCTGGGAGTGTTGGTAATTTTCGGCTTCTGAACTTTTTCCTAACGGACTGGGCCCTCGTCATGTGACGACTCAACGCAATGTGTCCCCGTTGATTTCAACAAGAAACATAGGACCACGAAACAGCAGATATATGGGTTCTTGCACTCAGGCTACAATTACGACTATTGTCTGCCTGATGGTGTTAGGGGTACGGCACTGGTATGGGATATTCTTGTGGAGAGATACGCTAGGGCCAGCTTACCTTCGCGAAAGATATTTTGGTCGCTATCTCAGGACTGGGAGAGTTGTGGGCCTAGGTTACGAAAGATCAATACTTCGCTGGCATTTGGAGACAAGATATGCCAAAAGCTTTTCTTTGGAAATACTCATACGGTGTCTACGGAAGGAAGCCAACTATGGCCGACTCGGAGGACATAGCAGAGTGTGTTGCCCCTAGTTAGTCATGAGCCTGTACCCGTCAGAACGTGATAAGCACTTCCTCCCCAAAGACTCCAAGTACCTTTTCGAAATTATACACGTTGAAGTGGAGCACAGCAGTGCGAACATCTTTGGTCAGATAAAAGGGAGGTTTTTGGCTTTGAAAGGCCCTTTGGTAGTTGCTACTTGGACACCATTGAATCATGAGCGAGATGGAACAGGCTAAGGTAGGGTTGCGCCGCTGATCCAGTTGATCGTTTCAGCTGACACAGAACGAAAATCGATTGGTATCAGGTTCTCTTCGTCGATAATCTGAAATATGCCGATGAATGACCTGGATTGTCTACCACTGGACCCGGATTTGCGAGTAGCCTGTCAAGAGGTTGTTTACTTTCTAGTGTTGGCAGAGGTTCCATCTTCGACCGGAGTATTGGCAACAGGGAAGGTTTGGGGATTGGTGCTTTGTCGTAGTAGGACTGGCCATCGAGGCACGGAATATAGACGGGTCGGATCCTTTGAAACATATCGTGACTAAGACGTAGAAAATTTTGGAAAGCCTGCGACTATTTCGATGCTTGTGCAGAAGAAAATGGGTTCGTAAGCTAATCCTCCACCACTGGTGATCAGGGAAGAAAACAGTACACAATCACCCTAATCTGAAGTCGACTTCCCACGCAGAGGGCACTATTCAGCAACATGCCCTCAATCCGACTCCGTCAATCACTCGATTGGGGACGAAAGCTGCCACCTTCGGCGAAGAGTGTGCTCACACACATCAATTGAAGATTGAAAATCTAATTGATCGATACTTTTCCAAAGGTTCTCTTTTCAAATTGTTCTACCTTTCAAATCTCTAGCTACCGGGACCACTCCCATCATTATCCAGAAGAAAATCCTTCAAAGCCCGTCCCACCATACACTCGTGCTTAGTATACTGGAAGTTTAAAAGCCGGAAACGTATACGTCCAGCTATCAATCGAAGCCTGGTCGTATTCACAGCTGAAACTTGAGCTATTGCCAGCCCAAAGCGGACGTGTCGGCCAAGGACACAGTTCTTGCACTTCTCCTTCATACGTGCCACTGCTCACCGTAGCATTCAACCTCGTCGGCTCAACACCATTCTCGACCCACTCAATCATGGTTTCCATATTATCCTCCGGATATGGGCCGGGCTGCAGATCATTCGTGCCGCAGTGCGCAGCGCCTGGGATCAAGAAAAACCGGTACCAGGAGTCGAGGGCGGTGACGGACGAGTTGTAGGAGAGATCGGGATACATGATTGTACGTACGGAGTCGTAGTAATGGATTGATGATGCGGGAGGGATGCTGTCATCTGATTCGCCGTGATAGTGGATGATTTTACCGCCGGAGGATTGGAAGGTGGTGATGTCGGGGAGGGTGGTTTGGAGACTATCCATATACATAATCATCGCCTCGTTCATCCAGTCCACGAGCGTATCATACGTCACATTATCGAGAGACGAGAGATTATCGATATCAAGCAACTCAATGAACTTAGTCACGAACTCGCCACCCGTGGACTTGATGTCTAGCTCCCACGAGTCAGTCGTCGAATCGTAGGTGGTGGTGGCATCCTCGAATGAGGAAGCGATTTGCCAGGGAAGGTAGGCGCGGGAGCCGTTGGAGTTGAAGAGGCCTTCGTACAGTGCAGAAGCGAGAGCAACACCTTCGGCGGAGACGGTGCCGCTTTGGGCGGGCTGGTAGGATGTTGAGCTGCTTGCCTGCCTTTTGGTCTTTGTGCTGAAGGAGAAACCAAGCGAAGTGCTGTTCTCAGCCGCGCAGTAGTAGGATTCGCCGAGAGTGGAGGTCAGGTTGAAGTTCAGCTTGCAGAGATCGGTTCGGGACACGACGCCGTCTGTTCGGCCATCGAGAGGATCACAAGCAGAGATAGTGAGGTTCACAATCTTCTCCATCTCACATGGTGGTGGGAAATAATCCATGGTCTGCTCGACAACGTTTGAGAACAAATGGTTCTGTGAACTCAGAGTTAGCAAGCTCTCTAAAATTGGAGGAGTTTCCATCAGTACTTACAACTTGTTGCTGACCATAACGGAAAGCCGGAGCGCCCACAATCACACCATCATACTCATCACCCCAGCGCTGGACTTGACTCCAGCCTTCTCTCCCACCATCGGAGCATCCCTCATAGTAGGTATAGATCTTAGTATCCGAATCCAAGCCGTAGAATCCTGGAGTGATAGCCTTTCCAACTTGCGTCATCTCGCCAAGTGCCTTGTACCCAAACATATACACATTGTCGTAGTTGACAGATCCATTTCCTGTCAAGACAACGTCGTCAAGAGCGTAGGTGAACGCATCATAGCCAGCATTGGTGACACCGGCCACAGCGCCATAAGCGAGACCTCCAGTCGGGCTTGAGTTCAGACTGTATCCTCCTCCTCCACCGACGTAGAAACGGTTGCTGAAGTCGTCGGGGCTTGGGAAAGTGTACCAGACGATGACTTCGTCCTTGCCGGGATGAGCGTAGGTGACAGTCACGTTGCAGTAGCTGTACGATGCGCTGCCGATAGTTGCGTTGGTGACCGTGTTGGCTGTGACGGATGATGAGATCAAATTAATGCCGAGCAGGGTCCCGTTGGAAGGCAGGGCCGCCTGCACGTTCGAGACGGTGCATACATCGGCGAGGGATGCAGCGTTTACTGTGGCGGCAAGAAAGGCTGCGACAGCCGCGTGGGTAGATTGACGCATGGTCGAATCGAGATAAATAAACGAAAGGATGAGCAAAGAATGGAATGGCAGACTGAGCCTGATGGTTCGGAGTCCGTCATTGTGCGAACTGCGGGTTCATATACATATGAACCATCGAAGCTGTACTTGCTCATGGCACAACCCAACAAGCTTCCTCATGGCATGGATGGTGGTTCAAGTGGGACAGTGATCGGCTCAATCCCCATCTTCGGATGCCATTCATAGAACAACGCAGCAAATAGAGTGAATCATATTACAATAATGCCGGGTCAGATCATAAAGTACTCGTAACCTCGTACAGCCTTGCTGCAAATCGTCATCTCAGCTTGTGTCCTTGAGAAGAGTAGACATGAGACAATGCTCTACTGGGCTGGCAGCCTTGCTTGGGATGACGTGCAAGCGGGCTGTGCTCCTTTCATCAGATCATTGAGAGCGGGGAAATTCACGTCGACTTCAACAGCTTTTATTCAAGTAGCAGGGTGCCACAACATCCGCGCGGCATTGGTCTGCTCCCGAGGTTCCTCTGCGTGGGGATTTGTGGGGATGAAGGCGGCTCTGCCACATGTGGGGAACCGAAACATGTGGTGGCTTGATCAATTGGATCTTGCTATTGGGCGAGAGCACGGCAGTGGTGGGGAAGTCCCAGGAATGGAGGCGTATAAATTAAGATAGACGCGTCGCCATCTCTGGTACTGTCAAATTGTAATGGGATGAACATGCGGAGATACCTAAGGTTACGCGGCCGACTCGTTAGGGGAGTAAAATATGTATGCTTAAATAATTCTTCGTTTCGCTGGCTTGTGATCTGCGCAAATAATCTCTGAGGGCTTCGGGATTGATGGACGGGCCGACGGGCAGTGGAGACACTCGACAGAAGTATTCGCGATTACTTCAACTACGAAACTTCCACATCCCATTGCCTCAATTGCGTCAGGCTTTCAGTTCTTGACAATTTGTTTTCCTGTGAGATTGACCGTTAGCTGGGATGTCTCTTGATGATAGACAGCTCACCTCGAACGAGGGACCAAATTCTCCCCGCAATCCTCGACCCCAGCAGGAGTCGATGAAGTCCTACGTTTGGACTCAAAGAACGTTCATCCCATAGATTCTAGATGATGCATATTCTTTGCCACTGAACGTCATCCGTAAAAGCCTCCCCAAACATTACGCCATGGATGGATGCAGTTCCAACCGTGGAGAATTTTGACGGTCACTTGTGCTTTTGCGAAATACCAGAGGCCAACTACAACCAGCAACAATCCAGATCTCATCGCCAGGTATTGATGACTGCGGCCCTAGACCGATATGGCCTTTGTCTGTGAACATGACGTTGCGAAATATCAAGGCTTTGCCAGCACTCCCAGGGAAATGATACAGATACGGACCCCTCGTCTCACTATTATGCCAGTCTTCGTAACGATCGATTTGATTGAACCCGAAGGTAAAAGATGCACTGCTCAGGAGATCGGTTTTTCTGAATTTGGCCTCGGAAACTATCTATGTCTGAAAGAGTTGCTCGGATCACATTGTCCTAAGTCTCGAAATATTTAGATAATCTCAAGGCCAGCTTCAGAAGTCTCTTTCTGAAGTCGCTTGGACGCACATGATACCATAAGCCCTATGATTACGATATGGGCCAAAGCTTCTTTGGCCTCAGGTCCAGCTGGCCGAGAATAGCCGCAGAAGTCCATGGTGAGGGTTCTCCAGAAAGCTTCCAATCGTGGTTGTCCTGTGAATAGATATGTGAGAACCATTTTCGAGACAATTGAAAGAAGAGACGCGACATCTTTTATGACCGAAAGGGTGCGAAAGTCCTGTAAGACTTGGTCCCCTGTACCCAAATTCATTCCACGAACAACAAGGTCTTCCTCGACAATGTGGAAACCGTAAATGTTTTCCCCATCATTGAGATGAGTCTGACCCAGAGGCTGTAAACCTAGGTTTGACGTGGTTGAGCTAGGCGAAAGCTTGCTGAAACATCGAATATGAAGGGCGTGAGAAGTCGGGAGCCCAGGAATTAAGTCCTTTTATATGCTTCACATAAATGTCGACCATCGGGGAGAGTGGTTCAGGTCCATCAAGATCCTCTATACTGGCAGATATGACCTTCTCGGATACATTCGCGGCCGACATTAAATCGCTGTACTCTGCATTGATGGACGAGCCAGACGCGCTACTGTCACCCCTAAAACGATCCAGCAGGCCAAGTACAGAGTAAACCTTGCCCTTAGGGTCCGCCGAAGAAGAAAAAGCGCAATGGAACATCAAAAATAAAAGAGCTTTTTTTGCCTTGAAACACTTCGAGTCCTCTCCCATGTCAAGGAGCTACAAAAAATAGCCCCCAAACAATTTGATCGCTACCTCACTTCCCTTGAATCCCTGCTGAAGTGATTCGATGATTTCTACTCCTCCAAAACCCGTTGGTGGATATAAGGAAAGTGCATCCTGCGGATAGCCCAGGGCAAGATTGCCCATCAGGGGTAGATTAGCGATTTGTTTCTACACAGCTGCCTTCGAACTGAGTTCATATTGGCCAAATACAAGGCAATATTGCAACAGATCTTCCCCGTGTATTGCGCATAAAACCAAAACACTCCTTCCTAGAACGACCTCCTGAATCACCCAGGCTCTGGAGAACATCTTCTTTGAAAGAAATGATTGACTACGTGCCATTGATGCGAATCGACGGCAGCATTTCCCTATGCGGTGATGGAGATTCCTGGAGGACAGCTTGATTTGATAATTCTCAGCCATCTGCGTGTCCTTAAGGCGATTCGGGATGCTGCATCTCTAACCGAAGTCCCGCACTAAAGCACGCTTAACACATCCTTATCACCATTATAAGATGCGCAATTAAATCACTAAATCGAGTCGTATTAACGCTATAGTTGCTATAATTCAAAGAGGGGAGTTTACAGATTACTCTAGTGCAGCTATTATTATAAATATAGCCGTATAACTATATCCTAATGTATTTGCGATCTCACTAAGTTAAAGAAGGAGGTAACTCATTTTAATATTAATATCTTACTGTCACGGCTCTAGAATCAGGCTCTGTAAAGAGTATTGTAGAATCAGGTCTATTGATGATTCCAAACTAAGGAAAGAAGAAAGGAATGCTTGAGGGCAAAAGCCTCTACTAAATACACAACTAATGCTAGCTTAGTCTGCTCTCTCTTAGCGGTCCGTTTAGCTCAAACGTTCCCCTATTCCGCGTTCGGCTACTAAGTGAGGCTGCAGTAACAGCTAACCGTGACACACTCCTCATGAGGTTCACAATCGGCTGCCGGTGCCGGAGTGGAGGTGGTCATCTGGTGTCTCACCCAGTTTCGTGAAGTCAGCATCAACGACAGATGAGAATATCTTTGGCACCCAGCTAGTTCTGTAAGCGCCGTCAAGATTACGTCTTTTCCAGGACATAATACCTCTCAAAACCCGATATATCTTAACTGCAGCTGAGCGAGGGCTCTTTTTCGAACTAGGCCAGAAAAAATCAAGTATAGCAAGACGACGGAAGACCCTCTGAATCTTGCTTTTTATTTCTATCACTGCCATCGGCACTATCAGCACCATCCCCACTCTGTCGCCATGTCTGCGAATGGAGAGTGAAGTAGGCTCGTCTCGTGCCTACTCGCCTGGAACGTTTCAACCTCGTTGAAGCAACAATCAGGCGAGGCTAAATCGTAGGTCAAAGTCCGAAGAATGTCGACGGCGCGACACTGCTACGTTTCGCTACAGCAAGTGATTATTAGGACTTCATCGAGCATCTGCTGCAAGATCTTACTCGTCGAAGCCAGTTGATGAGCGCGGTTGATAAGAAAGGCAAAACGGCTGGTGACTTGGCGATGGAGAAGAGGTGTTTACAAGCGCTGAAATGCCTCATGCGGATAGGCATGGGCGTTCCACGTAGATCTTCAACAATCCTCCACTATGCGATCGGGAAAAAGGAAGAAGAGATGCTTGGGGCAGTGATTGAGGCGGGTTCGGACGCCGTCAACTTTCCTGATGACAGCGGCAAAAGTCCTCCACGCTTAATACTAGAAAAGGAAGCAGAGGCAATTGCGCAAACTTTGATATCGAAAAGGTCGAATGACAATGCAGGAGATAAAGGAACAGGAACACTCCTTTACACCTTGCCATTTCCCACCGCTCAGTACCAATGGTTTAAACTCTCTTGAAAAAAAGGTGCGAACCTCAAGAAGCAGAACTCAAGGAGTCGAACCACTCTCTTGGAAGCTGCTTTTCTTTGCACTGACGAAGACGAGGTTGTCAAAGCTATCGTCGAAGCTCCTATGGCAATGGATGCCTCAGCAATTTCCGGTTATGTCAATGATAAAGGCGAGACGGTTCTCCATGCGGCAGTGGAAAAAGGATGCGTTTGGCTCATTAACTTCGTGGGAAAGTCGTGGCAAAGTCGTGGCAAAGAATAACCCATCCTTGATTCTTCTTCAACCTGCCATTTATGGCTTTGTCGGTATTGTTCGCACCAGAACCGGGAAACGAGAACTTCCCCTCAGCATTGCCATTCAACGCATAAAATTCGCGTGCACAGCATCTTTAGTGCACCATCTACCGGCTGACCAAGTGATGGCCGAGATCTGTTGGTGTTGGCATTAATTACCACACTCTCGCATGCTTACCAATCTTCTACATCCATCTCTCAAGAGTGGCATCAGCGATGAGGTTGTTCATAAGGCTGCAGTGTTTCCCGACTCGCTGCCTATACTGATAGAACATGGAGGGGGGTGAGTAGTGCCTAAATAGAACGGCGGCGGGCACTAGCCGCGTTGGAAGCGAAGTCGGTCAAGCTTCGTCGCAGACTACCAGTAAAGTCTAAGACGAATCTTGACCTCACCAAAGTCCATTTCCGTCTTTGGACCTGAGCAGCCGCTGCTCTAACCTGAGCTCCGCCCTAAGCCCTGAGCACGCTGCTGAGTCAGCCGGAGCTGGCCGAGGGAATCCTATTCTAGCCCTCCTTAAGAAACGGTTATAGTTTCTATGATATCTATATACAAATTTGCTCATGCTCTTACCTAGAACACAGCCACCTTTTTCAACCTATCAAAGTGGTCTGTGGAGGTATCCGTTCTCGCTCCTATGTTAAACTTACGCGGTCCCCTATAGAGTTGATCTTAGATCCCTCCGGTCTGGTTCTCACATAACTAGTTTTTTAGCCTTACAACTTACCGAACATCACCAATTCAACATCATCGTATACAAGTGTTTAACCTCAATTTACTAAGCACTTATTCAACCTCACTACTACAAGAACTCGCCCTTACATACAACTGGCCTGTTATAGCAGGCGACAAATGATTCTGTGTGATTATCAAAGAGGGTAAGTTACAAAAGACGAGACTCAAATCTTGGAGCCCGTCAAGATCTGGGGATTCTTCTAGACGTTCTACCGTTTATGCAAGATGAGGTACAATTCCCCTAGCAGCAAAGTTGTACTAAGCAAGGGGAATACAACGTCCGGTGCTTCTTGTTGGGAATATTAGGGCCTGAGGCCCCTGTAGGGCTCAGCTCTACAGGGCTCTCGGGGACTCCGAGAGTCAGCTGGACAGGGTCCTAGGGGCCCTGAAGGGTTCAGCTGTACAGCGGTTCAGCTCGGCAATAGGGGCCTGCGGCCCCTATATATTCAGCGTACTTGCCCACTGTAAATGAGGTTCTGTAGTCAAATTCAGTATGTTGCACCTGTAATCTCAACACTTCTCTATACAAGGTATTGTGCAAAATCAGGTAACGTCGGCACGACCGCGCAGCTATATCAAGGGATATAAGGGGTACGGCAGCTGATATACTTCCTGAGTATCGTGGGATCCATGCAGATGCGAAATTGCATTAAGGTTCTGTGCCCGAGGTGCTGAGATCATGCAAGCAAGACTAGGCAGAGCTATCTCGGCGGTAGTGTATTGATCGAAGGTTTGTTGGATAAGTTCTGTGCCTGCCGGCTGCTATGAAATTCATGCAGCAGTAAGACTGAGCCGAGGAGATGGTTGTATTGCGGTTTAGACTACCCCAGAAGAAGCAGGAGAGCCACGCATACAAATAACGCAAGGCAGAACCATCTCGATGCAAGCTGCATTAAGTCAGACCCCCCCTATTC
>AYLM01001493.1:0-41324 GCA_001625345.1 Cairneyella variabilis | reverse complement strand
GGTGAGGGGTGAGGGGTGAGACAGGATGAGAGGAGTGAGGAGAGAAGGGGTAGGGAGGTGGGAAAGTGAAAGGGGCAATTACGATGGATTCGAAAGCGTCTTCGTTGGCAAGAGACAGAGAAGGCTGCTTTCCTTTCGAAGGTCGTCTTAGCTTGCGGGCACCCTCGTGACGGAAGCCGTAGAGTAGGACGAAGAGGAAGGCGGCCCTATAATACCGTCAGCAGTTGCCTTTTATGGAGAGGTTATATCGAGAGAGGTAATCGAATAGAAAAAGGGAAGGTACATGGTGAGGACGAGAATCGCGACTGAGGAGGCACTCCAGTGGTTGATCTCACAGCCGAAGGGGAGACTGATGAAGCTCAATCCCGAGCCAGGGCACTGAGAACCCGACGATGAGGTGGACTCCATGGTGGTGAGCAGCAACTGCTGTGACCCTGTTGATGTTTGGAATGATGTTGGTTTGGAAAGGCTGAGATATTTTGAGGGGGATCAAGACGACGGAGGGGGGGGCGAAGGTGAGCGGCGGCGGAAAATTATATTGGGTGAAAAGAATTAAAGTCAAAATGAAGTAACTGAGAGAACTTGAACTTTTGAAGTGCAAGATGAGCCGTAGGTATCTCGACTTGCGCATTCACATGACTTGACGGTCCTGGTATCAAAATGGAAAGAGCGAAGACCGCCTTGCTTGCTCAACGCCACGCAAATGCATCCTTTTCTGGTGCAGAGCTCAACCTGGGCTTCATCAGGTGAGTTACTGCCGGCATGGATGGCGTCTTGCATACTTGCAGATTCAATCGACAGGCCTCTCAAGATTCAAGAAACGAAAATCCTGGGCATGCAGAATTTGTAATACTCAACTCACCCATGCCTTTCACTGGTGACTCGAAAATTCTGTACGACATGCGGCCATGCGTGGTATGCAAGTACCCGAGACGAAACGAAACGCAACGCATCCTCCACAACCACTCGGAGATTACAGTCAAACGCTACAGTACATTTGTAAGAGAGAGGAAGTAGCAGCTGAAAAATTTCGTTATTGTGATACGCAAGAAGTTGAGAAATACTCCTGAAGTGCCATGACCTAGCCGCCCATCGATAACGGTCGATATCTTTCACCTCGAAACATTTTCAGATCAAGCGCTCAGAGGCGGATACCCCTTCCCTATCAACGGCGACTAATCCGTAATCTTATCCCAATCGTGCCCATCCAACGCAGCCTGCCGACTCATAAGTACAGCAGTCCGCCCTCTCTCTTGCATCTCCACCTCATACGCCCTAATCCCCTCCTCCTGGCTCACTTCCCCGGTATACACCTTCTTCAATTGATCCACCAGCAGAGCAGCATCCAGGATTCCATGATTTGCTCCTTCGCCGCGATACATCGTCATTGAGTGTGCAGCATCTTCTGCTAGAATTACGCGACCGTTGAGATTGCCCCATGATATGGTGGGGAAGTCCGTTAGTCGGATGCCTCGCGCTGAGGTGTTGGTGTCTGGGATTCCTGTTACCATGCTCAGCATTGGTTCGGAGAAACCTTGGGCTCTGCGTTTCATTCCTAAGAGGTGGGAGTGGGGAGTGTCTAGGATGGTGTCGTTTGAGTCTTTGACTATCCAGCTTACTCCTACAAGGGCGTCATATGACTTATTTCCGTCTGAATCGATCAGGACTTCCTGCAAGGGCGTTAGCAGACCCTTGAATATTTCGAGTTATTCAATTTTGGTGTAGTGTATTCAAACAGAGGTCGATGTCCAGTCCTCACAGACGGGTAGTTTTCATATAGATCGTCCTCTTCTGAGGATCGCAAATAGGTAGTAAAATAGATACGGAAGTGAAAATTGATGTACCTGGATACTATAGAAAAAGAGAACTTTTGTCTCCGGATGCATACCAAAGAAGAGCAATGGATTGAGAGTTCTTATGGGCTCAGCCTGCTCAGCAGTGAAATTCCTCACAGCTCCGATCAGATTGACAGGTAAGGTCGTCAACTCCGTATTCTCCATTTTCATCCCAGCACGGACAGCACTTTTATCTCCATCAGTACCTACTAGCAGTCTGCCCGTGGCTAAGCTCCCATCTGCAAACTTGGCAACAACTCCTCCATTTAGAGTTGTCTCGAAGGACTGAAGTGCCTTCCCGTACTGAACGTTAAGACCTATCGCGAGAACATCTCGCACTTTCTTGCGACCAACTCGAAGGTATCGATTTCTTGTGGAAACATCATATTTTGGCTCGCAATAGGCAGCATTGAGAAAAAAGAAAGCCACCCTTTCCGCCCGGCACACTGCTGTCAACGGCGGTCTGCAAGTTGATCAATACTGAGACACTTCACGGCGGGAAACTGTACTTGTGGGAGAAGGGTTGCAAGTTTGAGACCGATCGTCCGCTCAAACGACCTCAGGGCCCAGTGCAGAGACAGCTCCCAACCCTGACTTCTCTCCGAAGATATATCATGGCGTTCGAAGATCTCGAAAGGAATCCCAGCCTCCCGACAACCTTGAGCGAGAGCCAGGCCCACGATGCCGGCGCCAATGATCAGCACTAGCTTACTTGACTCGTCCATCGTGGTCGCTAAAGTATCGGCAGTCTCAGCCATGGTCGAAACCTTAGTTCGGCACCGAGGTGAATATATGGGAAAGCCAGAAGCCAGAAGTTGCGCCACAAAGGAAAAGGAACACAAGTACCCGGAGAGGTTACTTGTACTTACAGTTCATGCAGCTGCTGGGATTGAGCTACCTTCGTACTTCTTGCATTTACCTCTTAGCTAGTGCCGCTATTACCCGCTAATGACAGCCCGTCAATCTGGTCGCCGAATACTTGGGACAGGAACGGGAAAATGCAATTTGAATGTCGCTCGTCGGGATTTTTGCAGTACGTGGATTGCACGCATTCAGAGACAGAATGAATGCACTAAACTCCAGGGCCGTGCAAGCTACTGGGTCACGGTACTGCGGTTGTACTTGTATCAACAGTCGTGCCCGTGCTGCTGGTAGGAATTGCGTCTACCAAAGGGTTCATTCGTGCGGCAGCTCACGCAGATAAGTTCCTAGGATTTCTTTTTGTGAAGGCGTAAAGAGGCTTGCTGATAAGTCCCTGATTTGCACAGGAGGTTAAGGAGTGGGCCGGTGGCAGTGGGGTGGGTGGTTTAGGTTGGCTGATTAGTAAATCAAGCCTCCAACTTTGTTGTGAGCTCGCCTCCGTTGATCAACATCATCGTAAGGATTTAGGCATGCCTTCTGTGACAGGATGCACAAGTATGACTTCACCAAATCAACCGAAAGGGAAGGGCAGACCGTGTGATGCATGCGTAGGCGACCCCTGCTCCACTAGCTAAACACGAGCACTAACCCACCTGTCCTGGAAAGAGGAAGCGGAAGAGTCGCTGCGTGCTCGAGGAGGACTCGACCATCTGTGTCCTGTGCAAGTTCCATGCTCAAGAATGCACCTTTGTACAGAATCCACAGTCAAGAAAACGGAAGATCCCTCAAGAAAGTGATGAAGCAGCAGAGCCGAAGAGAAGGTACAAAGTTCCGTCAAACTTGGTCACGTGTTGTGACTGATAAGAATATTGCAGGGCATCGAGCTCTTCTACGAGATCCAAAAAGTCTCCGAGTCTTCAGACTCGAGTCATCAAAACCACTAACGGGACCGGGGTTGAGGAGTATGATGACTTGGAAGGGCCCAGCCTACTGAAGAAGACGCTCGGCTTGCAAAACACGCACCATAGCCAATATGTCGCTGCCACGAGGGGTCTCGAGCCAGCGCTCCTTGGTCACATTTCAGCTACCGGCAAGACCGAGGTACAGCTAAACTATGGATCTCTCCGAAGGGTCAGCTCGACTGAGGCATTTCTTCTCTTCCCGGATCAAGGAACTCAAAATTACACCGACGAGCTTGACGACCTAGATGCGATCGAAGCTATCGTCAAACCTCATGGTAGAGCACTGGTGGACATTTACTTCCGTATAGTGTTTCCAAGCTTTCCCATCGTACACAAGGGAGTCTATCTCGAAAAGTACAATCGGTCCTATCGAGAGTTTTCCCCACCCCTGCTTGCCGCTGTCTATCTTCTCGCCTTGCATTATTGGTCATACGATGACAACTTGAATATGATGAAAAAACCAGACGTTCAAGAGCTGGAGAAGCTAGCCAGAAAGGCCCTCAGCGATACCATTCATAGGCCGAAACTCTCTACCGTTCAGGCTGGGCTACTACTGCTCCAACACACCGATACAGACTCGGCCGAGCTAACAGCACAGCTTATCAGTGTAGCTCACGGACTGGGACTGCACTTGGATGCTTCAAATTGGGCAATTCCTGACTGGGAAAAAGGGCTGCGCAAACGGTTAGGCTGGGGACTTTATATGCAGGACAAATGGAGCAGTCTTGGTAGTGGTCGACCGGCACAGATCAATAGTTGCAATTGGGATCTTCAGCCGGTCTCTAATGCGGACTTCCCGGAGAATGCCTCCCACGAGGATGATCAAGAAGGAAGCTCCGAGGTGGAGAAGGGTCGAATCTTATTTACTCACATGATCTCCCTTTCGCAAATTCTAGCGGATCTTCTCGAGACTGTGTTTACCGTGAAGGCATCAAGAGGTCTGTAAATCCAGACATCAAGCCTTCTTGACGGGATTTGAGAGCGTAACTCTAACAGCTTGACAGATATTTCGAACGCCGGCCCGCATGGACTTTCAATGGTCCTTGACAAAGTCAAACCCGTTCAACTCAGACTCAAACAATGGTTCTCAACCCTACCAGAATGTCTATCGATGAATTCCACCCAAGTCATGAAACTCAATTCCGTTGGCTATTTGCGCCTAGCGTATGTTGCAACGGAGATTACTCTCCACCGGCACATTCTTCTCGCACTCTCTCCTTCGACAGATCCGCAGCTCTTCCGAATCTGTAGATCAGTTGCTCAGGAGCGCTTCATGTTCGCAATAGATTTCGTTCAGTCTTTGAAGCCACAGCACTTGTCAAGCTTTTGGTACTTTGCTTCGCCGCAGAACTTCGCTTTGATAGGTGTTTTTGGGACTTTGCTACTTTCAACCGCAACGGACTTGGAGGATGCGGATTTTTACCGGACGAAGTTGAGAGAATATCGATGGATATTGAAGATTAATAGTGAGAATGGGGCAAGATATAGTAAGTCAAGGACAATCTTTGAGGCGAAATCAAAATCAATGAATTCAAAGGCATTGGGCACGCTAATGAAATGTCAGTGAAACCTGCAATGGCTCTCCTTGATGCCAACATGGGTCTTTTGTCACATTCCAGCAATTCCATTCCGTCTCAAAATACTCCTATCAATCCCTCTGAGCAGCCGAAGACCGAAAACGGAGGAATCCAAGCCGCTTCTCATCCAGACCAATATCCTATGGCGACCACTCATCTAACTTCCATCGACGAATATTCGCCACCTGGTCACTATTCTTACGATACGGTATATTATCCTGGACCAAATACGGCGTCTCCTATCACCTATACAACTGCTCACCTTGATCAACAAGCCCAAGATTTTGGGTTCGGCATCGGCGGTGGTGCTGGTCTTTGGTCATATTGAGTGAGAACGTTTTTCTAAACTCGACGAGATTGCTGACGCGGGTGATTCCTAATCATCAAATTTTCGGTCCGACCCTTTGATATCCGTTCCGTCAGGCGGAAGCGACAAATCCGAGCGCATGGCGAGCTGAACCTCGCCCTATATCCTAATAAGGAAAGAATTGCTAATGCATGATCCGTGGTTGTACAGCAAATGCAGGGTTTGGACCGATGTGATGCTTATTCACAATCCTTGGCATTCGGCAATATTGCTTGCGTGACCTCTTGTTATCGGTGGCCGTTGCATTCGTGCAACCCTACTATGCGCAGTTGATAGCACTGATTGGAAGCTCTGCAATACGATGTCTGCATCGGATTCAGGGCCCCGGCAGCGATGCATGCTTATTCTTCTCGTCCACTAATGAGCAGACGAGGTAAGATTTCGTCCAGACTTTAAAAGATCCTTCAAAATTCAGATGGTCTTGCTCCAAGCTGAAAATATCTCATCGTGAGACATATATCATTCACAGAAATGTTCAGGATGAGACGGTCGTCAATCGCGACCTGGATAGTCGTCGGGCATTTGTCACGAGTTTCTGGAACCTTTTTTTATCCAAATCCTCAAGCCTCCCTGCTTGAGCATCTTTTGGTCGACACTCATGGTGCATATGCTTCTGGATTTGCTGATGCCATCACTCCATGCAGTACGCACTGGATCAGAAAATAGCTCCGTTTCTCTGCTAACTCGACGTCACTAGCAAATTATGTGAATGGCAACCAATCCATGGGCCGTACAACGGCTGCGCAATGGCTCCGGGTCGCTTTCCATGACTTTGTCACTGCTGATGTGGCCGAGGGAACTGGAGGCATTGATGCTTCTATCGGCTGGGAGACTGAGCGATCGGAGAATTCTGGCACGGCTATGAATGATTCAATGAGTTTTTTCAGACCCTATGTCAACCCTAAAATTGGCCGTAGGTATAAGACTAGCTGAGGCAAGCTTACTATGAGCTAACTTGAATGCTTATAGTGGCCGATTTCATCGCCCTCTCTGTTGTGATGGTGTGTATACGCTTCACCCGTTTTGCTTCTTAATACCTGGCTGACCAAGAATCAGAGTGTTGGTAATTGCGGAGGTAAACAAATTCCCCTGAGAGGAGGAAGAGTCGATGCCACAGAAGGCGGAGCTTTTGGTGTCCCAGCTCCAGAGACGTCCTTAGAAGAAACTTTGGCTTTCTTCTCCGGTGCTGGATTCGACCAGGCTGATTCGATCAAACTGACTGCCTGCGGCCACACCCTTGGCAGCGTTCACCACGTGGGTATCGCCTCGGTCTTCAAAGTCTGGTGGGCTTACAATATATAGGGCGGATTTCCTCAAGTCGTGGGTCCAGACGCTGTTACATCAGATAATTTGGCCGGTGGAATTCATTTCGACAGCACGGTCTCAGTGTTCGATCCCCTAGTCGTTCACGAGTATTTGAGCTGGACCGGTCAGCAGGGAGGACCTCTTTGCAACTCCTTCAACGTCTCATCTCGCAGCGATCTTCGTCTCTACGAAAGTGACGACAACGCCACAATGATCGAACTCGCAAATCAAGAAGAGGGCTTTGAAGATGTTTGTATAACGATGTTGCAGCGGATGATCGAGACTGTTCCTAAAGGAGTTGTTTTGTCCAATGTCATTTCACCGATGTCTGTGAAGCCTGTCAATGCAAGCCTCGATTTCGACTTGGAAGACAATCTCATATTTTCGGGATACATTCGTGTAAGCCCCTCCCTCCATGAGTTCCATTTCATCCTAACGAGTCAGATTCTCTGGCCGGCACAAGCTTCTGCCCCTAGATCCATCACTATGACTACATCGGATTCACCAAAGGCACTCACTTTGACAGCAGAGCCTGCCCTAGGTACTAATATCTTTGGTTCGACCAATTTCTTCCCTTTCAGAACAACGATATCTAACCCGGATTTGTTCCACTCCTTCACACTCGTCGGACACGGGCCTTCGCAAACATTTGACGTTCAATCGAACGCTTTCGTTGTCTCGTCGCTAGTGAATATTTCTTCCACGTCGACCACAGTCGTGAACTTTACAGTTGCTCGAAGCCCAGGAGGTGATGATACGTATTCCAAGCGTTTTATGAAGAGAGGAAACACGCCAAGTATTCAGATTCAAGTACCTGTTGGCCAGCTAGGGACTCAAGGTCCCGCCATCGCATCATTCCACAATGTATCCGTTACAAGAACTGGAGGAAAAGCTGGATACGAACTCTGGGAAGGTAGTGTTGAGGTTGGAGCCCTGGCTACCGGACCCCTTACAGTTGCGATTTGGGATGGAGACGGGGAGGAGATCGACATTGCATTCTTCTAAGAGAGAAGAGGATATTCAACCCAGTGATTGTTGCCATATATTATCATTTATAAAGAAATATATTCAGTAAAGTTTCGTTGGCTATATAATCGTTACTTTCACCATCCCTCATTCCCTCATTCTGTTTCCTGTGGTATCGTCATTCACCTGCGCACTTCCCTCTCATATCATAACGAACGGATATCAAGCAGAAAACCAAAACACCTTGCAAGCACAATTCAAACATCTCAAGCGTTCAAACCTCTCAGGCAAGTGCCAAATCCTGTTTGACTCGACTTAGACCTGTTCCTCAGCGCTCTTCATCACAGCCTTCTCATCAACTTCAATATCATCACTCCCTTCGCCAACGACTTCGTCGATCTCGGGAGGAATCGAGTGATCGAGCAAAGTCTCAGTCGCCGGGAAGAAGTGGCTGAGAATTGAGTACGCAAGGAAAGCAGAGGTAAAGCCCCAGATATAGAACATATCATAGACATAAACGGCGCCTCCAATACTGTCATGAAGCGAAGGGTTGACGGAAGCAGCCATTCCGGGAAGATTTGGGACCACGGAGATGAGGAATGCGACTGCAGCGCGCCAGTTCGTGCCGAGCTCATTGTAGCGGTAGCGGCTGCGGGACTTGTACAGGCCTGGGACGTCGATGTTTGTCCTCTTTACGATCCAATAGTCAGCACCAATGATTGCAGCGATGGGGGCGAGGAAGATTCCGAGACCAGCCATGAAGGAAAGAAGGGAGGCGGCAGAGTGGATGATTTTCCAAGGAACCATGATCCAGGACGCAGTGATAGTAGCGATAATGACACCGCGGCGGATGTTGATATACTTGGGGAACAAGCTGGTTAAGTCGTTGGCGAAGGAGATGACGTTCGCGGACAAGTTGGTACCGATCTGTGCTATCACCCAGGCGAAGCCGACGAAGAATGCCCCCGCACGACCAGCTGGACCATCCCACTGAGCGGCGAGGGTCAAGGGATCCCAGATGTAGCTTCCGTACACAACCTTTGCAGCGGAGCAAGAGATAATGCCGAAGAGGCCGAGGCAGAGCTGGATGAGCGGAAGGAAGAGTACTTGCCAGTACACGCCATTCTCTTTCTTAAGATATCTGGTGAAATCGGGGATGTTGGTTGCCATGGTCGCCCAACCGCCAGTTATCGATGAAAGAGATGACAGGATCAGCCAGGAGCGCATGGCGCCTGAGACTTGGTATTCTTGGTTCCAGATATTACCTGCGCCGCCGGCCTTACTGCACATGGCGATAACGACTGCCACACAGACAATGGTAACGGTCACTTTAGCGCGTTAGTAATGGAGAGAAGATTTGGGAGTTGGGTTTTCACTTACCAAACTTGAAGATGAAAAACCATTGAAGCTTGTGAGGAGGGGTCAGAAGAATCGGGAACTGGAGAGACCAGAAGAGGAAATGAGAGACCATCTGCTGGGTCGTGATACCGACTGATTCCGGGATGTGGTTAGGAATATCCAGATATGAAGGCCAGATGGCTCTGATCATCTGGGTCATGGCCGTGGAGCCCGTGTATGTTTGAATGGCATGCCAGAAAAGAGCAGTGGTCATACGGACGATAATGGCGAAGCGAGCGAAGTACCACCCGAAGGAAGCGCGAACAGCCACAGGGAATGGTACGTGGAGACGAGCTCCCATGACACCGTTGAGAACCAAGGGAACGGTACAGCAGAGAGAACCAAAGATGATGCAGACGATGGCCTCGCGGTAGGTCAATCCAACTGCGAGAATGGAGGCTGGTGCTTCCCAAGACTGTGCGTTCAAGGCATCGGAGAACCAGAAACCAGCCATGGTGAGAGCTGTCCAGGTTCGGCGCTCGATAGGAGTCACGTCCATGTCGATATTGGTCCTGTGAACAGTCAACTTGTGCATCCACCATTACCCAGCCTGCGACCGGTATCCAGGATCATAGATATATCAAACTTTGGAGTACATCCTAAAGACACTTACCATGTTCCCTCATCTCCTAAAGCCCCTTTCTCCTGAGGTAAAATCCATCCTGAGGGCTTGGTCTTCTCCATCGCTCCTTCCTTGATCTTGGTGATCCGCTGGCGAATGGTCGTCATGATGCCGATTCGTATTTTTCAATTCTCAATCAACTGTTCAAAGTTCCTCAACCAAAGTTCTCAAATTCTTCCAGTCGCACTCTGACTTTGATGAATATTTGATTTCGTTTTCGCGAAGGCAAAGACATTATTATATGCATTCCTAGACCTCGCTATCATTCACACATCCAAAGTCACCCTCAACTCTGTATCTTGCGATAATCAGAAAATTTGGTGTATCATAAAGCGGCAGAAGTTCACCGCAAAGCCATTATTGGGAGGGAGTTGCGATAAGAAGTGTCTAGGCTGCGTGCGGGCGCTGGGGAGCGCCGGCGCGCCGCAGGGAAAATATACCCCGCCGGGCATTGGACACTTGTGAAACCTTCCCCATCAAATATCAAGGCCGTGGATCTAGTGACTGCACGCGTATTGGTTGAGAGGCACTGGGCGCAGTAGCTTCGATCTCACGCCAGAGCTCAGTGCCGAATGGGGTTGCGGGTTGATTTAAGTGGGTGGCTGGAGATATGTCTTAAGTAGCGCTGTCCCAGCGCTCCAGTCGAGCTTGGTACTTTCAGCCTTCAAGCCACCAAAAAGCAATTTATATGCTTTGAGATGTCAGTCTTCACTTTGTTTTCTGGGGAAAATAGGAAAGTGGCCAATGATAATTCAGTGCGTGCTGCAGCTGCAGCGGAAATTCCCATCATATCTCTTGCTTCGCCCTTGGATGAATTGGTTGCACAACTCAGAGATGCATGCACGAGAATTGGAATTTTTCTACATCAAGGATCATTGGGTACCACAGGAGACCATCGACGCCACGTTCCAGACTGCAAAGGAGTTCTTTGTTCTAGATCGAGAGACGAAGGAAGAGGTGCATTACAGGAAAAGCAGGATTTTGAGAGGCTACGAGCCGCCTGATGAAGTCAGGACGGATGAGACTAGGAAGGCTCATATGAACGAGGCGTTTAATTGGGGATATTCCACAGAGCTAGACCCCACGATATGCTCGGACACAGAAAATTCGGTTCGAGGTGAGCTTTTTCTTTCTCTCATTTTACAACAAGCAAGACTCATTGCCATATGCAGAAATAACCGCAGGTCCCATGACTGGTCCCAATGTATAGCCTTCAGTCCCAGGTTCCAAATCCAAACTGGCATCCTATTACGGAGAAATTTTGACACTCGCCCAGCGCCGTCTACGGCTGTTTACACATGTTCTAGAACTGCCGGAGACTTATTTCGACCACATATTTGCCCGTTCGGGCGCCATTTGTCGGATCATGTATTACCCTCCTCAGGCGCCTACCTCGAGTACTTTTGGTATTGGCGCACATACTGATATCAAATGCTTCACGATTTTGTGCCAAGGCACTCAACCTGCCCAGCATATATTGAATACTGATGGCGAGTGGATACCTGCGCCACCTATACAAGGGACGCTCGTGGTTAATATTGGAGATATGTTGAGCTACTAGAGTAATGATTGTTTTATCAGCACTGTTCACAGAGTGCTGAATATCACTGGCGAAGAGAGGTACTCGATCCCCGTTCTTTATGGGACCAAGCTATGAGACAGTAGTCGAACCGTTGGAAAGTTGTGTGAAGGACGGGAGTAAGAATTATGAGAGTGTGGTTGCAGGAGACTATGTTTTCAGACGGCTGGCAAAGAGCAGGCTCAGCGAGAAAGAATATGAGACCCGTTTTGGGAAAGAGGGGCTGGTCGCTTGAGGAGAAAGCCCAATTAGAGACCGAATTAGGCGGGGACTTTCCTCTACAGCTCGAAAATCTCTCAACTTCCACGTCCAAGTAGAGAGAGCAAGCTCTGGACCTTCCTACGATCTCGGGAAATCGGATTTTTGAGAATAGAAGATTCCCACCCACCCTTGATCATAGCCTCGACCACTTTGATAATTCCGTCTTGTCAGCCTTGTACTAAGATAACTAACCGAGCTGCACCCCGGGACATATCAGCGCTTCATTATGTCGCCCGCCGCCCACTCTTTATCCCTTATCTCTTCCCCTCATCCAAAGCCAATGCCTCCGGCATGCCTACGGCCTCATAAGGCGACGGCGATAGCCCAAAGGGCCACAGGGCATAGTAACCTCGTGCGACGAAAGCCAACGGCTTGCTGCAATCCTTCGGCAGATCTCGCTCGATGGAAGTTTCCTCGATCGTGATGTATCTTTTTCTTTTTCCTTTATAACGCCTGCTCTTGGAGCTGGAGAGCGGCTTGCCATATCCTCTTTCTTTTTCGTGTCTCGTGCATTGGGCATTTTCTTGTAGATATTGAGATTGAAGTTTGTCGATCAGCAGTCTTTCTGGGTTTGCGTTCTGAGCAACCCACCCATCTTTGGCATCCAGTATCAATTCTTGGTTATTGGACAAAGACGAATGTTCAACCCCTTTCTAAAGCTCTTGGGCTTTCCAAAGAAGACTTCTCCATCTTCAACCTCTCCCAATTCAGACCCCGCAGCAATGGCACCCCAAGGCAAGATGTCACTTCCAAATGCTCGACCATATACGTTTAATTTTCCACCAGCTACGACAGCCCTCATTATTATTGATATGCAACGGGACTTCCTGGACCCTTGTGGCTTTGGCTCAATTCAATGCGGAAATGACCAGATTCATTCAAGAGTTCGAACTATTGTTCCAACGATTACTAAAGTGCTCGAAGTATGTCGGTCAGCCGGAATCCAGGTTATACATACTCGAGAGGGACATCGACCTGATCTTTCAGATCTGCCAAATTCGAAGAAGCTCCGGCAGATCAGCAACCCCAATGGACACCATACGATGGGCATTGGGGACCAAGGTCCAATGGGCAGATTGTTGGTGCGTGGAGAATGGGGTCACGACATCATTGATGAGTTGAGGCAATTGCCAGGAGAGCCAGTCATCGACAAGCCTGGCAAGGGAAGCTATTGGGGAACACCTCTTCATCGAATCTTGTTGGCGCGAGGGATCACTCATATGCTCTTTGCAGGAGTAACAACAGAGTAAGGTTTCCAGAGAGATCCAATTGAATCATTCACTGACAGAAATCAGATGTTGTGTCACTACAACTTTACGAGAGTGCCATGACCGCGGCTTTGAGTGCTGTATCTTGTCAGACTGTACAGGAGGTTTTGATCAGCAGCAAGTGACTACGGCAATGGATACCATATGTGGCCAAGATGGATTATTTGGTTTCGTTGGGTCAAGCTCGGATTTCTTCGCATCCGCATCCAAATCGCGAGAACTCACCCCTCCCGCAACACCTCCGGCGGCTGAAGACGTTCTTCTCCCAATGGATGTACTCCAAAAGAGATACAAGAGCGGACTTGAGAGTCCGGAAACGGTGATCAAGTCTGTGTATGATCGAATTGAGAAGTACGAACAAGTCGATTCTGCAGTCTGGATCACGAAGCAGACCAGAGAGGAAGTTCTCGCTGCCGCAAAGGCCCTCTCGGAAAAGTATGCTGGAAAGCCACTGCCTCCCCTGTTCGGAATACCCTTCGCGCTGAAAGACAATATCGATGTGAAAGGTATTGTCACTACCGCAACTTGCGAGAGCTATTCATACACGGCAAAATCTACAGCACCTGCAGTTCAGTTTCTTCTCGACGCAGGAGCCTTGTATATTGGCAAACTCAATATGGATCAACTCGCTACAGGCCTTTCAGGCTGCCGATCTCCCTACGGAACTCCCCACAGCGTGTACAGCAAGGACCACATCTCAGGTGGCTCTTCATCCGGTTCTGCTGTTGCCATTGCAGCTGGTCTTGTCTCCTTCACATTAGGAACAGATACAGCAGGCAGTGGTCGAGTCCCAGCCGCATTCAACGGCATCGTGGGTTTCAAACCCACCAAAGGCACAATCTCAGCCCGTGGCATCGTACCAGCGTGCAAGAGTCTCGATACCCTCTCCATCATGGGCCCAACCCTCAGCGAGGTAAGAAAAGTCTGGTACATAATCGACCAACACGACCCGCTTGATCCATACGCCAAGCCAGAATCCAGCTTATCTCTATGGAAAATGGACTTCCTCGGTCCCCGGGTCGGTGGATTTACCTTCGGTATTCCTCCCGCTTCTGTGCTCGCTACATGTTCAAAGGAATATCAAGGCCTGTTCGAAGTTGCAGTGCAGAAGTTACGCTCCGTCGGTGGTAGACAGAAGGAGATTAACTACACGCCATTCGAGAAAGCCTCGGATCTCCTCTACGATGCCTCCCTGGTACACGAACGCATTGCATCAATTGGTCATGAGTTTCTTCTTTCTCACATGGACTCCCTCCACCCCACCACCGCCTCCCTCTTCAAATCCGCCCTCGACTCACCTCTCAAACCATGGAATGTATTCATAGATCAAGCGTTGCAAGCTCAGTATACCATGCAAGCACAACACGTCTTCGATACGCTAGACGGAGGAGTCGATGTACTGGTCGTACCGAGCACTCCATGTCATCCAACCATCAAGGAAATGGAAGAGGAGCCTCTGACGTTGAATGCGAAAATCGGCACGTTCACGCATGCAGGAAATGTGGTAGATTTGTGTGGTGTTAGTGTGAATGCTGGGTGGGTTGAGAAGGAAGGGACGAAATTGCCGTTTGGGATTACGTTCCTTGGTGGGAGTGGGAGGGATGGGAGGATACTGGATATTGCTGCTGTGTTTGAGGAAGTTGTGGCTGGGAAGGAAAAGTAAGAGGATAGCTGGATTGAAGGGGCTTTTGGTGCATATGATCCTGGTGGTTATGATCCTGGTGGTTATGATTTATGATATTTTTGGATGGCATTTTGCATAGTTGGCGCAGGATGGGTTTGTAGACTTGACTTCCGGGTTCATGATATTGAAATAGTGCAATACCATGATTACCGCTGTTCCTATGTTTTGAGGACGTTCATTCTGACGGTTTTATTTCAGACTGCTTTTTTAACATCACATCAGATCTGTACCAACTCGCTCCTGAAGTGCCACATTTTGACTTCCTGCTTTCACTTCCTTAACTTTCAAGGTTGTGATGGAGGGGAAGAGTGTGAAAATGAGTAGCAGACACTCTCTGGTATATTTGCCTCAAAACCATCGCCGCGGGCGTACTTGATACTGAAAATCTTTCTCTGATTGATCATTCAATTTCATCTTACATTCAAAGACACCGCTCTAATCCAACACGCCAAATGAAGTACCCACGCCCATCCTCCTAACGCCTATTATGGTGTATGCCAGTGACGCCTTGACGAATTAGTAGAGCAGGCACCGACCACCTTCTCATAGATACTTACTCCGCAAAGCTTGACTTATGGTGCTCATCCGGCTCGCCATGCCGCCACCTGCTTGCATGTTGCTGGCCAGCGCTTCTTCTAGAGCACTCTGAGTGACTGATGCATCGTCCAAATCGCTGAAGCTGCTGCCCATGCTCGGTGTGCCATCACTGCCGTCTCGGCCTCTGCTTTTCATGCCTGGGCTTCTACCCGCTAGTTCCGCCGCTCTTTTTGGGGAAAGAGGACCAGTAGGTCTCCCCTTCAAAGGCTCTGGGCGTCGATTCGTTGTAGGCGCAGCGGAACTATTCGATGAGTCGGAGGTTTGGGATTGCAGGGCTGGATCAGTGGCCTTCCTATGTACAGGTATCCGCCGGGCTATATTTCTCGGATCGCCACGTAACGTAGAGCTCAGATCATGGTGTGCATTTGTGTTATCAGAAGGCCCGGCCGCGAAAGGCATGAATGCTGGCTCATCGTCTTCGTCCGCATCTTCTGACTGTCCCAGCTTATTTGACGAGAACCTTGGTGGTCTGCGACCAAGCAGTCGGCTTTGCATTGGAGGCTCGGAGTCGGACGATTCTTCTGACGAGCTGTCTTCGAGTGAGGGTGATGAGAGTGGGTCGGGACGAGGTGAATTTCGAGGTGGTGGGTCGATGGCTATGGAAGTTGGTCGGGATTTACCTTTAGGAGAGAGGGAGCGTCGGTGTAGCGTCGCGGGAGCTGGGCGGGGAGAGGTTTGAGGTGCAAAGTTGCGGGAAGTGATGGTGGTGTTTGCTGATGAGGTGCGAGAGAACGGTGGAGCTGAGGAAAGTTAGCTGTGAACTCGGGTTAGGTGAAAGAGGTATTACCCATCGACCGGCCTGGAGTGTTTGGAATGCTAGCATCATTCTTTGGTATTGGAGAATCTTTGCGGGAAGAGAGAGCAGATGCTACCCTTGGACCTGCATGACGTGAGCTTTGTGCATTCCCTCCCAGTACTTTGACTGACCACCACCTCCAGATCCTGTTCTTCTCATGGCTTCGCCGCCAGCAGATTCAGATGTGCTTCCTGGGACAGGCGACGGTGCAGATGAGCCTTTTGATACGCCGACTTTCCGCATCTGAGCTCGGACTTGTAGAAGCTGTCTTTCGTAGAGCCATGCTGCTTGTTGGAGGAGAAAGGCTAAAGTGACTTCAAATTTGGTTGCACTTGAAGGCGTTAGCTTTGCTGGCAGAAGGGTAGGAAACTAACAGTCCATTCCCTAGAGATGTTAGCTGAGAATATAAATTGAGTTCGAAATACCTACAGTCGATATCGCTGTTCTTGGAAGCTTTGGAGAGGATCTTCCAGAGAGCCTTATCCTTAGCAGCGTCCCATTCCACCTGCGAAGTTAGTTTTAGTTGGAAGGCAGATGGAAATACTTACTGACGGAGGATCTACAAAGTCTCCTCTCGGGAACGGGAGCCTAATGAAGACTGTATATGACGGATCGGCACTCGACATGGTTGTTGATGCTGGAGGGAACGGGATGGTTGAGGGTCTCGGGATGTTTCTTTATCGGAGCTTGGGCGCTAAGATAACGACTAGTTCGGTCCGGGGTGGTCAGAATTGGAAGGAATAGCCTGTTGTATTGTAGACATTGAGAAGAAAAGAGGAGAAGTCTAGCTAGAGATGGAATACGTTAAAGATGAATTCAGAGTAATTAACTAAATGTTTCCCACTGCGACAGCTAGAATTGACTCCCGAGGGCTTCTGACGGTTGACGACCTCGCCAGAGTTACGCCTGAGGCACTAACTTTTCGTTAGGTCCAGTTGTCGCACAATCAACTGAAACGCTTCATATATTTAAATAAGCACTTTTTTTTTCAACAAATTCAATCAGATTCATCAGAAACTGGTTAAAATTCATCTGGTCCATTGGTCTAGTGGTATGATTCTCGCTTAGGGTCCACCTTAAGTCCAACTTGCGAGAGGCCCCGCGTTCGAATCGCGGATGGACCCCAATTTTTTGAAGTTTTAGTCGATTTGGGCATGTTGAGTTTGGATTTTAGAGGCCTTTTTTGTGCTCATTCATTAAGCGAGCTTGGCGGGAGAGCTTCGGTTACAATTGGTTCTGGCCATAGGCGTTCACAACAAGTAACTTATTTGTTATTTTGCTGGATTCACTTTCATTTTCCTTTCTTTTCCGTTTCATTCTCTTCCTAGTTGCAAAACCAAGGCTCTGCTGGTGAGAATGAGTTGTGGTTGGCTCCCCTTTTCCATCGCTTATTTTCGCTCGCCAAGCTCAATGCAGGCACCATAACGCGCTGCTCTGTGGGTCCATAGATCAACAATACCAATTACGGCTTCTATTGGAAAAACGATAGCTGCTAGATTCAACGGATTTTAAATCTAGTGATGCTTTTTGCATCTACGACTTGAAGGTGTTCTGACTGAAGTCACCAGGGGACTCGTCTAACCTTGATTGGCAAACCAGCCACCAACTGTTCTGTTTCCCTTTCCTCAATTCTCTACTGTCTGACTACGAACAACCCCATGTCCATCCTTCTCTTCACAATCGACTCTCAATTTACCAAAATATCCAAATTCTGTAAATCAAGAAATGGTGCGCACCTTTCATCTCCGATCCCCAGAATGTCGCCCGTGCATTGCCAAAACTCATTGCCCAGCCCCCTTCCCCATGTGTACCAACCACCACTGTCCGCGACGTTGAGATAAGAATGCTGCTCGGGTGTTTAATGTCACGCAGAACGGGTGAGTATACTATCCTCCTCCCACCCTGAATAAAGGGCACTACCCACAATTTGCCCACAACTGCGGATAGCCGACTAGGGGGGTTATAGCGAATAAGATTACTAAGATTTTGTCACTTTTGCTGGGGATTCGGCTTCTTGAACCTTTATCAGCACCCAGAATCCGCTAAACTGGGTTTCTAGCCGGATATCTAACCACTCAGAGGCCTTTAACTCTCCGCCTTAGAAAAGTGGGAAGTGCCTTTTATTCAAAGGAGGGGGGGTAGGGGTGTTAGTATGAGTACCTCCCTATTTGCAGCCCTAGCCCGAGATCTTCAACGATCTCATTCCCCACTTGCCGGATTTGGAAGGTGTGGAAGAGTGGCAGGCCTCGAAGAAGCTTGCTTGTGATAAGGTTTCGGGGACCTTTCCAAAAAGGTGCCTGAGTAATGGGCGTACCATCATTGGAAGGTGTATACAGGGGATGGCTTCAGTAGCCGCCCTTCTCTCGACTGTCGTCAGCCTCTGACGAAGGGAGGATGAGTATCGTGCATGGGATTGGTTATCTAGAATTACATGAGAGAATGTCACTGTCATGAGAATGAGGATTAGCTGCTTCATGTGATGCACAGTTCTTGTTGGCGATGAATGGCAGTTTTACACTCGATGCGGCAAAGGACTTGTTTTGAATCCAGAGTTGTGTGAACTGGTTCCTGCAAAGCAAAGTCGCTTCGGTTTGGGTTTCAGGCTTGCCCAAATTTGCAGAGGCCACAGGTACTAAATGTGATGATGAGTTCAAGAGATATGATAATTTTAGTGTACGAAGGTGCTTCAACAAATCAGAATTCCACGATCGAGAGACACAATAGCCGTGACAAACCCAAACTTGAAATCCCAAGAAGCATCATAATCGCAGTCATACCAATCATAACAAATCCAAACTCAAATCTCAAGAAGCATCATGATCGCATCCAAAACCCTAGTATCGCATTCGTAAACAAACAAGTGCGCAATCCAATCTAACTGAATCCGAGCCTACCAACCGAATTGTTCGCAATACAGCTCAACGCTCGGTCCCTTGACCTTCACACAATTTGCTGCCGTTCTTCTAATGGTTCGCATAAGCTGCTCGGGCCCGCAAGCTGCAATGACAACTCTTTCATCCTCGCTGGTAGCACCTACGATATTATTGACCAAGCTCTCGATATCTGGTCTGCCGCGAAGAACGCTCAAGTCTCGCACTGATATCGTAGAGTCCCAAGGAGTAACAACTTTAGCTTGAGAGGCGCTTTTCTCAATATCGGCGATGGATGAGATGTTCTCGAATGCGCGCTTTTCTTCGTCGGTAGCGGAGGTCGGAGACTCAATGGAGGAAGATTCTGAGGGACGGGTTGTGTGGAGAGTCATATTGACACAAGCTGATGCTTGGAGAACGGCGAGCTCTTTGCTGAACCAGGAAAGAGCTTCTAATTCTCGGTCAGGGCCTTGATCTCACACAGAAGAGTGGTGAAAGCATACCTTGCTCTCTGACCGTCCAAATAAACTCAATCGTCGGTTTCGCCGCATCTCCAGCCTTCTTAATCATATCCAGCGCAATACCAAATGTGAACGATGCTCCACTGCCTCCTGCAATAAGAATGACCTTACCTGCGATCTTGGTGAAGTTAGGCAGTGCACCGTAAGGACCATCGATGGAAGCTCGAAGCATTGCTCCTGGGTTCTTAACAGCGTAGTCATGGAGATCGTTGGTGAATCCATCGTATGCTGCAATGACTAACTCTAAAGAAGTTGGCGAGGTGCTGACGATGGTGAAAGGATGGGTCTCCACTACTCGGATCTTCGGAATCCAGAGAAAGCAGTGAGTTCCAGGGACAGCTCGCCACGGAGACCGCTGCAGCACAATTCTGGTTCCGCCATGTGGAAGAGGAGTGACCGTTGCTCTGTTGCCAAAACTGTACCACGAGATCCTGCATCCTCTGAGAAGGCGATCCGAGAACCAGATGGCGCCAGCGAAGATCGTAATTATGATGGTCCTGTCTCCAAAGTCTGGACGGTGGAGGCCAATGCTTACAATAATGATGATGTACATTGCGATGTGTGAGATGTAGAAGACCTCGTAGCGAACCCCTCTGATCAGGACAGCAAAGACGAGCATGACAGACGTTGCTGCTACTGCTGTGATACCACGGATTTGACGATCCTCAAGCAGAAGTGCCGCGAGGTTCATTCTCGTGAATGTAACAGGCATCATGATGCCATGAAGGATGGCGAAAATTACCGCGGTGTAACCAGCGGCTTGATGCAGAGGATTAAGACGTTCGTATGAATATGCCGTCAGGAACGCAAGGGGTGTGTTCTTCAAGCCCAAGAAAGTGACGAATGCAATGTTCGTGATTGCCATGCTTCTGAAAGTTAACCACTTTACTTGGTTTGATAGAATGGAGAACTCACCATCCAAGACGCTTTGAAATGCCTATCAAGCTGCTCCAATCCACATTGGTTACAGTCAAGATAATGTTGATTGCCAAGTAAGCGGCCACAAGGAGAGTGTGGCCAATCGATGTGAAGCCAGGGCTTCGGAGAATGAGAACATGTCGCACGATGCTGGGGACCATCTTGTCAGCATGATTTAGCATCGCGAGCGGAATCCTTACCGTGCAACAGAAACTTGAGCTCTCATAAGCTTCGACTTCTTGACATTCGTTGAGGCATATCGGCTATATAGGAACCTGCTCCAGTGAAAGATTGTGAACAGAGCGATGATTCCGCTCATGGCAGCAGCGAAGTATTTTGAAGCATTGAGGTTCAGAAGGTCTACCCTCGCCCTTGCTGCTGCAGCAGCAGCGGCCGCCGCTCCCGAAGGGACATGAGGTGGGCCGAGAGGATGCGCAGAGGAGTTGAAGGACATTATTGCTCTGTAGAGATAGATATAGATCAAGGATAACTTGACGATACCTAAGAGGTGGCAAGAGAGAGAAGCTGGTATATATCCTGTAATAACATCATCGCTTTGACTTCACAGCTTCTCGTCCCACGTTTTGCTCAATCATCTTGCCAGGCAGTCTAGACAATCCGGATAAACCGACATTCCTAATTCGAATGAGCTGATAGACCGTGGATCATGAAGATAGCTCTGCATATACTGCCAAGCCTAGCCAAGGCAGTCTTCGGCTAACAACCACTCGACTCAATCTTGGTGGATGACAACATAAGCGGATATTGGCCTCTGGATCAAGGGAGCACACCTTCCTCAAATGGTAGGAGTCGGCACTGCCAGGAGAGTACTCTCGATAATATGGATAAAACAACATGAATTACGAATTCTTACAAAGAGAATCTCCAAAACTTAATGTTTCTGGAAACGGATCTCATAGGCAGGCTTCGATAAGCATTCCCCACATGCACGCATCTTTGCGTATCTCGGTAGATGGCTAATATCATCCTTGAAGTACCACATTTGCATAATGAAAATCATCTTGGGATTCATGGAAAAGAAAAGTCCTATGGAAGATGTGACAATTGGTAGTATATGTGGTGACAGGAACTATGCGAGACTCTCCGGCGGGCGATTCAGAGCCACCTCCAAAGAAAGCGGCGAAGGTTGCTGAACAATTCTCTTTTCAGACCTCGTTGATAAATTCCGTAGGCACCGAAAAAGGAATGTGACTTTAACAGATAGAGATAATGCGCAGAAGCATGTGGTCGGTGGTTGGAAGATTGTGGTGTGGATCTGGGAGAATTTTCTGAGAATGGTATCCTACAGAATATTTGATAGAACGTGGCAAGATCTTGGAAAACGTGACTTCCAGCTCCATGATCATGCAAATCAATCAATAATAATTGGATGTCTTGCGACCATTTGAAGATCTCCACAAGGTAAGATTATGATCCAAATGCGGATGAAATGGAAGAACACATCTCAGACTGTCACTCACGCCGCCGGCACTTGCATTGGCATTTGACTCCCGGCCCTTCCATTCGAGCAAAAGTGCCACCGCGAGAGCACTGCGAACTGCCGTGAAGATGAGATAAAAGAAGCCTTGTTCACGAAAAACCGATGACACCTGCTTGAAAGAATTGCCGAGGCAAATTGCCGCTTATGTAAGCTACCCCTAATCACCGGCTGCATCAGAAACAGGTCCGGTCACTGCGTTTTAAAAAAAAGAATACGTAGAGAATCTGAACAGAACTTCTTGTCAGCACCGCCTTCAATTCTGATTTCAATAATATATTCTTTACTATGTTTTGGTGAACCAAAGCCGTCCGGTGAAGCCTACAGTACTCCTCTTCAGGCCACTGTATCATCCCGAAGTCAGCCTATAAAATTTTATTGGCAGGAGAATCTGCTGGCATCCATCAAACTTTTTGGAAGTTAAAGTCGGCCATGTCTCGCAGTTCTTCATCCAGGGCGACCCCTATCATCATACCTCCCCCTATTCCATCAACGACCCCAGCCACTCTGATATTTATCTATGGCTACAACGACTTCGCATCATCATTCAACTGTGATCCGCCCAATAAGCTCTCTGTAGCATATAATCTTCACAAGTCTCCAGCGCTGCAACACTTGAAGATTGTCATTCCAGAAGGTCTTCCGTGCATCCATCCATCAATAAAGGGCAATGTATGGTACAATATTGCCACCCCTCTCCCAGGACCTGGGAATCCAAGCGAGGCTCATGAGCTCGTTGAGTTCGGACAGCCCGGGAGGAATGAAGATGATATGAATGTCACGATGGACTATTTCGAGTCTCTGATTAGATCCGAAATCGCCAACGGCACACCTGCTAAGAGAATTGTCTTTATGGGATACAGCCAAGGAGCCACGATAGTATCTCTCTTCATTCTCACCCGGAGCTTAGCATCTGAACTGGGAGCTGTAATCTCCTTTGCCGGGTTCCCTGCCACGCCAATGAAATCTGTTACCAGAATGCAGGTTGAGAATGGTCTTGTCAGCCCTTGGAGCAAGAAGACGAGCTTCTTCATGCTACATGGAGACCGAGACATGTTCATACCCATCGAGATTTTTCATGAGTGGCGGCGAAGACTTCAAGGCTTCGCAGACCAGGAGCAAGGAATTGCGGGCTTTGAGTGGAAGCTGATTAAGGGAGTGCACCATGCTGTGAGTGCAGCCCTATGGCTACACATCACAGAGATTCTGGAGAGCGTTGTCCCGCTTAATGAGGCGAAGATGACTTTGAAGTTATGAGAGTCCCTCGGTCTTCCATATCATCACCAAACGCAAGACTCATAGCTGAGCATACTGCGAGTCTATGATAGAAGTTTTGTCATCGCTATCCAGATAAATCACTCAAATTTAAAGACGCCGAGATATGAAAAAGTACTCAGCCCAACAGTTCAGATCCAGCATTTGGAAGCGGAAGGGACGCGTTCTCGCTTATACGGTCGCGACTTCCATCCAGTACTGGAAAATTCAAAACACCGACTAGCCTGGATGTCAGTACTTCACCTTCGTTCGCAAACCTTCTTCAAAACATCTCTCCTCTCATGAATTTCTCGACACACGAACGCTCACGATATGCAACCTCCTGTCTATCGACCACTCGGGAAAAGAGCTCCGACTCTTCCCTCCTCTGTGTCACTTCCGTATGGCCTCGGCGCTGAGCATACCAGAGAAGGACGATTGCAGAGCGCGCGCTCTCTACCAAGCTTGCAAGGCTACGATGTAGTGGAACCGCCTGCAGTGCCACGCTTTGGAGGCACGAGAACGTCTTTGGGCTCTGAACAACTTTCAGTTCACCCCTCTTCTCGACCCAAGGTACCCTCGGCGCCGAGCTTCCAGCCACAGATCACTTCGTCTACAGCAAAACATCTACCCTTCGATACAGCCAACGATCTTCTCTGCGAGATGCAGAAGATACTGGAGGAGGCCCTATACTACTTCGCCAAGAAGCATAAACCAGTCGTACTGCAGATGATGGGTTGGGACTCTCCACGCTCTTGCGAGCTGACTCTGGTAAGATATCGATGGTCCAGAATATCTCTCCTCTGAGGATATCTCTCCCCCCTGACGCGGCATGAGATTTCCCCTACCCAAATGTCAATCGATTCATATATACTCTTGCCTCCTCACAACCCCTCTAAAAATATCTTTTCATGAGTAACTCTCCTGACACAAATTAGTGGACGACAGCATTCAAGAAGGCCGGAGGAATACCACAGCACGCGGTAGATGGCGATGTTCGTACTCTGGGAAATATCATAACACGGACGCATAATATTCGACATTGTGCCGTACACCGAGATAACATACCCCTATTTGGATTAGGCCTAATGTTAGATGACTGTGCCAGTGTGACCAAATATCTTCGTGATTACGCACGGAATGATAAGGTCAAAGGCTTGCGACGAGAGGTTAATTACATGGATCTCGACATTAACGCCTTGGAAGCAGCTATCAAGGTACGTGAGAAATTTGGTTCCTGAGATATTTTGGTTCCTAGTTGGTCTTCAAGATCCTCTGATCCTTGAGAGCTTCTGATTCTCGAAAGCCTCTGGCCTTTTTGAGATCCTCTAGTTCTAGGGATCCGCTAGTTTCTGAGATACTCTAGCTCTTGAGGTTTTTTGGTCCACTATATATTTTCAATTATGATTGACGGTTGACATCCTTGCAGGCTCCCTTGGCGACGAATACGGGACTGCAGTCTCGTTCTGGTAACCGACCAAACCGACCAACCCAAAAGACCACCAGTGAAGTCATCGATCATTCTTCATCGCCACCTGGATCTGGTCCTAAGGCTTTGGCGGGCAGTAAGAGGCGCGCTGATAGTCTTGAGGACGGCGAAATCCCTCCTGTTAAGAGACTCAGACCATTGCGTCCACGGAGATACCACAATACGACTGCTACGCCAATCATTGATCTTACCGCGAGTTCCGACGATGAGGGAAAATCCGTCAATGGGTATATTAATGCTGATGAATACCTCGCAACCAAAAAGCACACAGGCGCCAAAATTGCTTTGAAGCTCAGCCAGAAACCCTCGGAAGCCAGCATGAAATCTTCAGCGGCTAGTGTATCAGCAGCTAAAGATACTTCCCAGGTCGCAGCTGCAGAGGTCAAGGCTGCAGGAGTCAAGGCAGAGCCGAAGGACGCAGTGAAAGATGTCACGAAATCTTCAGAAGCCAAAGATTCTTCCGGGGTCAACCCACCCCCAGAGGCCAAGAGCCAGCCTGAATCAGTCGTCCCCGTCAAGCGAAAACCCTCATGGCGGATTCCCTTCGCGAGCATGTTCGGCGGAAAGAAGTGATCTGAAGTTGGTGAATTTGTTGAGAGTGTTTGTTTTGTTGATGATACGCCAAACAAGAGAAGGATAGGTTTGCAAGGACTGGCTGGCATTTACACAACTCACTCCTCTGGGATATGCCTCTGAGCTCGTAAGGTTCATATTCTTCCTATTATCGGATCTGTCTTTCAGTGTGGTTTGCCACTTTGATACAGATCCTGTAGGTGGAGAGTGTCTGACTCAACTGTTGCTCTTCAGCCTTCCTGCTAGCCTCTTCCTCTATACCTTGGCTTTCAGTACTTTGTCTCAAGCTGTAAATAACTACGTCTCTGTGTTGGCCGCCTTTGCTGCCACCAAAGATCACTTCCCCCTCTCAACAACTGTGTACATAAACGGAGAACCCTTTCCACCATCATTACGTTTGAAGTATCAATAGATGCATTGGTGACCTCTGATTATGCATATTTACCTACTCTTTTCTGACAGGAGATATACATATGAAATAGAACATGCTACCTTAAATCAAATTCTTTTCATTCTAGCAGCTCTGTGTTCCAATTTCCCGGAGGAATATATTTCATATCTCGTGACTCATTTCACAGCCAGACCCATGTCTAAAACTTCGTCTTGTCCCATATTAAATCAATACTTTCCCCCTTCACACTCGAATTAAACCACTCATAAATCTCCACCACATCCTGACATGCCCTCGCGCCCCGGAGCACATCTCTCTCAACCAGCTTCTCCGTCGCCATAAATAGCTCTATCGTCGCAAGATTCTTCGCTATGCAGCTTCTCGACCCGGCACCGAATGCGAAAAAAGATTTACTCGCTTCGGAGGTAAGGTTTCTTTCAAGCCAGCGTTCGGGTTGGAAGGCGAAGGGGTTGTGGTATGCTGAGGCGTTAAAATGGAGTTCGTAGGCAGAGCAGCCGACGAGGGTGCCGGCTGGGATGTGTGCCCCTTTGAAGTCCCAGCCGCCAGGGGGCACGATGTGGGGGAAGCGGGTGGGGTTCGCCATGCTGATGCGGAGAGCTTCTTTTATGACCGCGGAGAGGTAGGGAAGGGATTGGATGTCTTGCTTTTTGGTGCCGGATTCTATGTTGGAGAGGATTTCGGCGCGGAGGGTTTCGTATCTGTTGTGTTAGCCAGGAGAAGTTGTTGAAAGGGGGATATATATATATATATCTTACTTCGCTGGGTTCAAGGCCAGTTGACGGCAGATGGTGGCAAGATTCATGCCCGTTGAGTCTGTTCCGGCAAATATCAGGTCCTTGCATTGGGCCTTGACTTCTGTTTTCTCGAGGCCAAGAGCCATCAATCGCCCAGGGTAGTTCTGTGCCCCTCGTGGAGTGGAATTGTATAAGTCCTCGACGAACTTGTCAACGGCTTCCATAGAGGTGGCTATGTGCTCGTCCGGCACGCATTTCTCAATTGCCCATTCTAACCAGACGAATGCAAGGTTCGGTAAGTAGAAGAACCGACCAACAGCAACTAAGGCATCTACGAAAGCAGAAACCGACAACCGGGGTCCCTTCTCCGACGTGCCATTGTAGTTCTCTTGAAACAGGTGTGTAGAGAGAGCATCAATGGCAAGACTTCTTGTCAAGTTGAGAATATTGACAGGTCTTCCAGTCTCTGCCTCTTCTTGCATCCGCCCCACCATGCGATCTACACATCCATATAACGCAGCCTCATTCTCCCTAATGTTCTTGGTAGAGAACATAGGTACTACCGCCTTTGCTCTTGGGGTCCTGTAGTCCACATCTGTGGTCGAAAAAATAGTTTTGTGTCCATCAATATCAAAGTTCCGGTAGCATGGAGCTTTGATGAAGCCTCCTTTGGTTGAGTAGATGGGAGCAAGCGCATCTGCGTCGCTGATATCAATTTCGTTTGGTGTGACTCGGAGCAATGGCCCGTATTTTTCGTGTGCGGCGTGGATTACGGTTGCTTCGTCACCGAGGTAGGAGTGGTAGTAGAGCCATAGTGAGGTAATCTTGGGCAGAATTGGGCCGGGGATGTGCGAGAGTGGGTGCAAAGTAATGCGGTAGATGCAGGTTGCGAGGAGAGCGGTGGCAGATAGTGCTAAGGCGACGATGAAGGGGTGATTGAGGATGCTGCTGAATAGAACATCGAGGAGAGCCATTTTATTCGACGCGGTCGAGGTTGTTGTGTACATTTCCTGCGCGAGGAGTCAGACCTAGTTTATAGAGATCGTACGTGAAAGGTGGGGGATAAGTTGCTGATAAGATTGCTTACCACGCCATACTTACAAGAGGTCCACTCGTGGCGGGCCGCCAATGATTTTATATTCGTACACTACTTCCAATTGACATACCATCTGATATAAAGATGCTGTTGAAGCTTTGTACTTCCTGAGAGGTCGATATGACGCATGGAGGGGTTGTGGTCCGTGCCACCAATTGTGACTGCGATCGGGATCTTTTTATCCAAGCCAAGAACACCCAGGTACATTCATGAATAGAGCTCTCAAAAAGAAGCACTGATCGCATGAAAAAGCTCTCGGTATCAAGTGAAACATCATGGAAGCCCTCGATTTCAAAGCAGTAATTAGTTCAAGCTCTTCGGTTAAAGAGGGGCAACAGTACCCCACTATTGACATCGGAATGGCGAGCGATAACCCTAATCTTTCATTGAACCGTTCTCCGAAAATTCCAAAATTCATTCAAAGTGGAGATAGACGTCTACTTGATCTACTTTTCACTTGGAGAGGTAAGGAAATGATATTGCGCAGGGTCAATGACATTTGTCACGCTCTCGTATGACAATTGACGGCTGCAACGTAACCGATTCGTCGCCAGATGCGAGAGATTGAGATATGCCTTTGTGCTTCACCTAATCGAATCGTCAGCTTAAATGATCTAAGCGAGAACCCTTTTTGTTGACGGTCACCGGCGGTTAGACATCAATTCGATAGGAATTAGAAGGAATCTTCGTTGGCGCTCTTAGATCATGGTCGTTCGCTATAGTTCTCATTTCTGATATCGCAAATTTCATTTTCTTGTCTTTTACGAATCTTGGAGTCAGGCTTTTGGACTAGCACAAGCAGCGAAAGCATACACTGATCATTCAAGCCCTCTGGTGACTTATTAAACCATGACTGAAATGTTCCACAGCCTTCAGCCTCCCGGATTTTCTAGACATTTCTGAAACAGGAAATCTGAGTGTGATGAGGAAAGTCTCCGAGTTCCCTCTTCCCCACTTCTTACTGGCTCGCTTCGCAAAAAACGCGGTTCGATGCCACAAACGCGTCTCCCTGCCAAGTTTTGGGAGGGAAGCAGACTTTCTTCAAAAGCAAGCCAACGAAGAACGATACCAGCCCGCAGCCAAGCAGCGATCTCTTTCATTTTCCTGACATTCACGTTTGGATAGCTGCAAGCTCGGGAAAAGGCGTTTCTTGCCACTGCATAAAAGTCGGATCTGGAGCGAAAAAGGAGGTCGCGAGTTGAAGAACAGTGGAAGCTGATGATCTCCGCTGCTAATTAGAGCTCGAGCTTGGGACGAAACCAGCCCTGGCCCTGGCACGGATTACCATCGGGTCATTGCAGACTCTCGAGGAGACCTTTCAAGGGTTGCTCCTGCCGTTCGAGATCATTCTCCCTCCTCCTCTTCGGGAAGAGGTCCCTTAGGTCTTCTTCCCTTTTGTCACTCTCTCTACGCCTTTTCTACTTGGCATATTATCACAAGAAGCTTTGGCTCTTGTTACAATTTACTCAATCATATCTACAACGTATCTACCCGACGTACACCATCAATCACATATCACATCAGTGTGGCGCCGATACCAAACATTCGGCTTTCATCACTGATGCCTATTGCGACCAACCCGCCTCAATAATAGCCACTCGGAGCCGTCTGCGAGCTCGATTGGCAGAAGCAATGGCTTTGACTATGCAGGCCGAGAAGGCCCTAGAGCAAGCAAAGATAGTGAGTATTTCCGCTGAGCTCTTCGCCGCCTCTGCAACACTCAATGCCAGTGCTAACTCATCGGTAGAGCCTGCTTATACTCTACGGCGCCGCCTACTTCACCGAAGACGAATGGATCGAAGTCGACCGGTTGATACATAAAGGGCAATACGTATTCACAAGGGGCCCACAGAAGCCCCAGAACATCCCCAACCGAGAGCTATCGACCTCGAACTGCCAAACGCCAGCAGTACAACCTAAGTTACGCCATCAGGGAGGGGAGGATACCAACGGCACAATGAATTCAAAGGCCTTGGTGCTATTGAAGAGGGGAGCACTAGAGCTTTCACCAGCACGCTCTACGACACCCTCTCCACGATCCTCTGAGTGTCTTTCGGAAAGCCCAAATACATCTGCAGAGTCTTCTGAAGACGATCGCTCCGCTCCTCGATCGCCGAGGTCGTCTCTTTGCATTGGCATTTCCTCGGAATCGACAGCTCCTGAGCAAGCTGGTGTTGCTATTCGGGAAGGAGCAGCCAGACCTCAAGAAGGAGGGCTTGCATATTACTCCCAGGCCCAACTGGATGAGCTCATGGCCTTCAACGCTGGCTTGACCAAAGCCGGAGAGAAGAAGCGTCCGAGCTATTGCACCAACCCGGACTCGACCAGTGAGAGGCATTTACCCTCTGCTCAACCTGCCAAGGAGAGGCAAAGCCCCTACAGTCCTTCCCTTCGTGACACAGAACCACTCACCCGTTCTTGGGCTGAGGAGGTCAATGATGCTGCCGGGCCGACCCCTAAAGTCGCACCAACTGTGTCCAAAACCGTGTCAAAGCCATCCCACAAGACCTGGTATTCTGGGGCTCCACTGGATGTCATGGTACTTGTCGAGAAGTTCATTGAACTTTATGGCCGTGAGCCCAAGGCTATCACGGATTTGTTGCAACCCAAGAATCCAGAATTTGTCCCGCTCGACAAGCGACCTCCTCGTTCTCCGGCCCTTAAAGCTGCGAAAACCAACGGATCGCCTGCTCCTGCTTGCTCCAAGACTCCACCTGGCCGATCGCCAGATCCAAGAGTGATTCCTGGCAAGGTTTTTGTTGCTCGAGTTGCTAACCACCAGAAAACTGCCGAACACTTACGGGCACGTGTCGGTGATAAGATCAGGATCATGAAGCACATTTCTGGACCCAATCACCTTGGACTCAATCTCCGCACAAAACTTCAAGGTCAATTCTCAGAAACAATCATCCTGACTGACCCAGCAGCCGAGAAGAAGCAGTCAATTTCGATGACGCCTGTGAAGACCACGGTATCGGGGAACAGTGCCAGAGTTCGGAGTGTGAGCACAGTGAGTCTTGGTCTTGATGGGATAGAGGCAAAAAATGCGGCAGAGTGGGACAAGGAGTCTATTGCAGAGTCTGTTCCAGAGCCTCGGAGGGTTGAGACATTTACGAGCTGTCAAGCTGAAAAGACTTCGGTGACGAATGGCGCGGGAATGTCAAGAGAGGAGGTTGGCCGAATTGTTGAGGAGAAGGTTGGATTGTCACCTTGCGGATATCAAGACAGAATGCTAACGAAAACGATAGATTGCTCAGACTTTGGCCGCGCAGACAATTGCTAAGCAGCAAGCCATATTTGCAAAACAGCAGGCTAATGCTATTGCTAACAGCAAGATGACTATCCCACGCAGTCGACGCAGCAAGATCATTGAACCTCTTTTGCCCCCGAAGGCAAAGACGGTGATTTGTTGGTAAGCCACCCTTTCAGATTTTGATTTTTCAGCACCATTTTCCTCGTCCATATATTTGATCCCCTCATCCTATTCCCCACAACGCTTTTCAGTCCAACTAATATACTTCGCAGGCGCTGGGCAACCCCGAATCAAGGTTGCAGATTCATGGCCGAAGAATGTCGAGACATTCATGCCTTCCCACCTGGCATGGCAAAGGATAATTTCCATTTTCGCAAAGGCAGGGCATCTTGGGGAGCACTTGCTGATTCCGAGCCTTCCGCTGAAGCTCTCAAACTCATCCAAGAAGGCCACTCTAGTCTAACCTGCTGGTTCTGGGCTAGGACTGGCCATTGCGACAAGACGGCAGAGGTGTGCCCCTTTCTTCACGAATATGGCGGCGGTGGAGTGGCGCCTCGTCCCACCAAGAACAATGCGTCAGACTTTGAGCTGTGGGCTCTGACCTTGGACGACAAGATTGAGGAGCTGGTCGAGGAGCTGAACGCCGCTTCATCGGAGGGAGACGGTGGTGAGAGTGTGAGTGTCGAGTGTCCCTGAGGAAGGACAAATGCGGAATTCTCTAGAGGCCGAAGCCTGGATATACTCTACTCCATGGAAGAGATCCTGTCTATTTTGGATGGCATATACAGACAATGATGCTGGAATTTTGAATTCACGGCTCAGCGCAGAGATGACATAGTTACTATTTCAAAGGAAAGAGAAGAGGCGGATACCAGGAGACAAGGAGCACACGAGAGATATCTAATGTTTGAGACTTCGCTTAGACATTTCAATGGGCAGTGGGATGCTGTTTGGCGCAGGGACAATAAAAAATATAAAAATTATAAAAGCTTCCGCTGGGAGATTTCGGTGGTGATCTTGGAGTGAGGTGGGTAGCGCGAGACGGACAGACCCACGAACCGTCGATATACTTGGTCCCAGAATATCGAACGGCAATCATCGTCAAGTGACATCTGGCATCAGAATGATTCGATGTACCCTATCTCCGCGAACCGTCCTTTATCCCACATTCAAATTTGTCTGAATCTTCCTTTCTTTCCTCTGCACATTTCATACAATTTGTGGCGGAAGCCATCTGTGCTGCCGCGTTTTCAACTCACCTTCTCGCATCTCTTCCTCTCCATCTCCATCTCCATCTCTTATCTACCGACTTGAACTTTTAGGTTCAGGACCAGTACCTCATTCAATGGTTCCCTTCCTCCATAAACCAGCTGAGCTTGCAGAGAAAGAACCATCGCAGCGAAGCAGCTCGAGGTCTCCACGTACAAGGCGCTCTGCTCGCAATGTCTCAGCGATCAGGGATGTGACCGCGATGCTGCGGGTAGTGATTGTGCGCAAGAGTTCTTGGGTATGTCATTTTTATTTCATCCTTTTCTCTGTCCTTCCCGGTCATACTTCTCTGCCATTCTTGCCAAGCAGGTACTAATAGTGTACCAGCAATCCGCGTCTTCCACCACGACTTCCCGCGCGGCATCCAAGGCGTGAAGCCCACAATCATAGCAGAGCTGATGCAGGTGTCCCTTTCGGGGTGCTCGCTCGCTGAAAGCTATATTGGGGCGTTCACGATGATCTCTAGGATTAAATTTTGAGACTGGGCAAGTACGCCCCTCGTGATGTCCAGATAAAGAAGGGCAAGTCGTTGGTTGAGTATAAGAGGAAGCACATGGGGGTTCCGTGGTACTCGAAGCTGGAGTGGGAACTTAAGGGTTGGTTGAGGTCGGTGGGGAAGAGAAATGGTCCCGAGGATAAGGAGGGCTGCCAGTTTTGAGAAGTTGTCAGGATAAGGTTGTGAGGGAGAATGGATTCCGTTTGCGGACCCTTCCCGGTGATGCTTTTGGTTCTGGATATATTAGAATAGAGTTTTTCAAGGCCTACATTCTTCCAGCCCTCATGACCCAAACCAAGTCTCAATCCCCTCGATAGACAAGATTTCCGGCTATTTCTCCTTTTCGATCACGTTTCGACAGGGCTGAGGTGCCAAGTCGTTTCGTCGCATCGGAGCGGCATTTCATCTGTCGTCTGGAGAATTCATCCCAAATATCTTTCTCCCCACAAGCATCCAATAACATCAAGCTTCGAACAAGATTTGAAGCATGAAGAAAGTTTTCGTGCCTGTCGATCTCCTGCACAGTGCTCGGCAAATCTGGAGTCAGGAAACACGATTCAAAAGCCGTTTGATCGATTCCCTCGAGTTGTTCGTTTCACCGCGCTGCTTCTGTTTCTTGCCTCCCAATACAGTGCAGTGTGAAAATCTTACGTTATTTTGTCTTGGAAATTGGGCTTTCTTCCCCATTTCCAGCTCGGAGGTGGACCGTGGAGAGGGCTGAGTGCAGGTCGAGGATTGGCTCTTATTTTCTTTAAGCTCTGCCATATTGTTTTGATTCACAACAGAAGCTCTCTTTTGGCTCCAGTGAGTCTTTATCTGATCTGTTTCCGAGTCTCTTGTGGAGGGATCAAGCTCCTACTAGAATAGCACATACCTGGAAATGGAGATGTGCTTCTTCCCGATGATGGTATCGGAAAGATACTGTCAATCTTGGCAGATCTTGGCATGTCTATTCTTATCATATCAGATATTATCCCCACAGCTTTATTTCAGCGTAGTAAAACTATTATCACGTCGGTGATTGGTTGCTGATGTCCTGAGATGGGCAATCGTCCGGTCTCATGGCCTTTTTGGGGGGGATGGGTAGCGGTTAGGGATATGGACGATTTGGTTGAGATATTTTACCCAGTGGGTTTCAGAGGATGTTTTCGGAATAACTGCCCCTACGGTTCGAGCTGTCATCTGCTCATTGCTGCGAAGGCAGGAGTGACTTGGCAAAGTGTTAGGGCTTTATAAGGATGAACGAGGCCTCGATTATTTGGTTGCTCTCTATCATCTGGCACGTAGTTGATATCTCACGTCTTCTTATTTTCTACCAGCTGTGCTGACAATTTTATATTTCTCTTCTATTGCTCGCTTTTCAATTCATTGTCTGGTTCTAATCCGCCATCATGTATTTGAGCCCAGCTGTTATCCTTCTCCTCTCCACCTTTAGCCTCGGTCCATACTTCTCCCGTCCCAGGAAACAGCACCAAGATTGTTGAAAGAGCACCAAATGATAGCCCAGTCTTCTTTGAATATGTTGAGCCGGAACGCAGGCAGGAGGGCCAGGGGGTGCCGGAGGTGCCGTGAGTTGTCTTAGAAATAGTCTGTAAGTTAGGCACAGACTGTATCGAGCAGATAGTCACGTGATTGCGGAATAGTTGTGGTCTGGAGAGAAAGTTGTCTGCCTTTTCTATGTAAGGACTGACTGAGTATATGTAGTGATAATCCTGGTCAGTGAGACTTAGGATAACATGTATTAGCTAGCCGAAAGGAGTATGCTTGCGGGGCACTAAAATAAGGGGTAAGAATGCTGTGTCGGCACCGAAATATCCGACAGACTGAATCAGGCTGCCGGAAGTAGAGTAGGTGCAGGCGGAGCTACCTAGGTACCGAGACAAACTCATGTCATTCTCGAATTTGAGAAGCCGTACGCTATGCTTGCAATAACCTGATCATGGAAGCCCAAAAGAGCTAGAAAGCACTTAGGTAACCCCTCGCTTAGCTAGAGGATGTCACACATCTTGGGAGCGACGTAGCGGCACTTCTCGGGTAGCTTGCATTTGAATGAAGCATTTCAAAACTGTTTGGTTTGGTTCAGCTTGCTCATCTGGAACAGATGGTTCAACTCTACATCACTATCTACTAATCGAAATCAGACATGAATAATATTCGTCCAAAATCCCACCCCAAGAGCATTTTCCTAAGCACAATCTTGCTCTTGGAGAGGCATAGCATAGACAGCATTGCGAGCCGAAGTGTCTTGACTTAAGATTAAAAAGAAATCCGCTGTGAGGTTGTGGTTAGGCTGAGAATCCCTATCAACCTTAACAGATTCCGCGCACGTGATGCATTCGCCAAGAGGTCGGAGTCAGCCGAGCCACCCAATGACAGGTCGTACCGGCGTCTCGCTCTTCAATCTGAAAATTTCAGCCCCTTTCTGCTGAAACGGGGGGTTGATCCACTCAACTTCAAAACGCAACGTGAGCAGCATGAGAGGTCCGCTCCTGTCATCTCGCCCCTTCATCGATGGAATTGGGACTAATCGCCTGATTTCCTGAAGAGAAGGCCTCCCTATCTCGGCCTGTTCAAACCTGACCCCAGGCCTCTCCCCTGAAGTCTGAGCCGCGCTCAACGGGCACTCCGTACCGGATTTATGCCAGATGCAAGCTTTGAATTGGCACTTATTATTGGAGCGAAGCTTGGGCAGAGTTAATCTTCGAGACGAACCTATCCCCGCATTTTAGCCTCTATTTGGCCCGAAACACCCTGGATTCCTCACCGCGCTGGCCTGTGATACTGGTAGTCTCAGCAATAGGCACGTAAGTGGGCTGCATATGAACGGCCCGATCTTTTTGACTGTCCTGTCATTACTTTTCTCCATTCGGATGCAGAAGATCCCTTTTCAAACCCCAGCTCAAAGGGCTGTCATATCATTTTCTCCCACTTGGGGTGGGGAGTACTCTATTCAAACCCTAATGTAGTGGCTGTCGTCACCTCGCCATATCAGTTCATCCCATTCAGATCTAGGTCTCCCCTTTTCAAACCCTTGCTGAGCCTTGTACTTCGTGGTATGCGTATCAATTGTTAATCGAGTATCGTCGACTCTACTTAAAATAGTAGTGATCAAACGAAACTCAATAGTATGATTGGCCGAGACCCCTATGTACTGTAGAAGTTACTAGAAGAAATTTAACAATTGATATGCATACCACGAAGTACCAACGGTTAAGGCTGCTCTAGTGCCAGGCACCCATGTGCGCATCCTCGCATTCCATCTGGACATTCTCCCAATACGGCAGCTCCGAAGTATCATACAAAACCACCCCCTTCCCACGCCGGTGGGGATGTCTCTGCACTGCCCGGAGTCTTCACGATCCTTTCTGCGTTATAAATGAGTTCTGAAGAGTTCTTAATGTGTGCGGTTCTGCTCTTCTAACTCCAGTCATTCGTTCTATCATCAATCATTAATTCACCACACTCCTTTTCTTGGCACGATGTTTTCACTCGCTCGTGCGTCCGTTCTTTTTGTTGCGGTGTTGTTTGCCGGTTCCCAGGCTGGGCCAGTTGCGGTCCGGTCTACAGATCTCGATGTTTATCCCCGTTATACTTCTCTACAAAAACGAATAAATCCCATCAATCTTGGAAACTTCACTTTGGGCACGTCTTTTCAGAATACTACTCTTTTCACCATGTAAGTCGTCTTAAGCCTTCTCCCAACCTCAGCTAAACAGTTGAATAGAACAAAAGCCCAGACCGATACCGTGACCAACACAGCAGCGCTCAAAGTCGAGTGTCTCGACTGCCGGACATGGGGCACTGCTGTTGTGACCACAACTGGCGTTGACAAAAATGAAAGTGACCTTGGCAACATCATCTCATTCTTTGAGAACCCAATAGACGCCATTGTCCGAGCCTTTGACCTTGATGTCAAAATCGAGTTCGAGAACACCGGCGGCCACTTTGAGTTTGGCATCATTGCTAGCGATACCATCTCTTACTCATACACTCTTTACACGTCCACGACTCCTGTGGGGTTCGCTATTAGCTCCGAAGTCACGATGGGCTTGGTTTTGCTGGTTCAGTTGGTGTTCACTGTTACTGCCGAGGTGGACATGGAGGCCGGCTTTGAGTTCTCGTTTCCAGACGGAGCGTATATTGTTGTTGATCCTTTGGAGGGGAAGATTGTTGAGCAGGGCTTGTGAGTTATTCTTCCTCATCTCATTCGCCTTTTCGTATGGGGAATTCTGAACCACAATATCAATTCTTGCCTGTATATTACCTCACATCAGACGACTAACATCAAACAACAGCACCGGCGGAGAGACCAACAGCCTTCCGCTCAAAGTTACTTCCGGCTCCTTGACTTTCAACGCTGCTCTCGTTGTCACCGTCGAAGTCGGCACAACTGTTGAAGTTTTCGGAACCGGTTTCTCCTTTGAGCTGGGCGCCGATACTAACTTGATTCAATACATCGGCAAAATCGCCAGCAACGAAGCCTGCGACTTTCAAGTTACAGAAGGCTTGGATACCACCATCGGTGCCTTCGCTAAGGCTGTCGTGGAAATCGACTACAACTCTTTTGGAGTCAGCCCTTCTGTCGTTACGACGGTCTTGACCGTGCCATTGCCTGGGACTTGCATCGCGCGTGCTGTGGCGACATCGGTCAACGCATCTGCTACGGCTACAGGTGTTCCCGCGACGGTTTTGACGTCCGTGAATGCTTTACCGACAGGCAATGGCATAGTATCAAGCAAGGGTGCTTCAACCGGCTCGTCACCAATTACGCTCGCCCTGCCTACCGGCACCGGCTCACCTTTTGCTGCTTCCAACAGTGCGGGAATTTCCTCGAACAGCACGAAACCGACAGCCACTCTCCTTTCCCAGGTCAGCAGCACACTCACCACACTTACAACCTCATCCTCTTCTACTGTCGTCAAACAAGCAGCTATCAAAGCGGATTTTGCATCTTCCTCGTCATCTCATCTTCCATACACTCTCGCTCCGCCTCCAACTCCCGTTGTCTCTACAGTCTATATTACAAGCGTTGTGACGCCGACGTATACGATGCCTAATATCACGAGCTTCACGGTGCCGTATCCGAACTGGAATTCGACGACGAATGCGGTGCCGGTTGGGACGGGTGTTGCGGGGAGAAAAATCAGGATATAGTGATTGTTTTGACACGGTATAGAATTGGGATGACTGGGACGGCTAATGTCGAATGAAGCGGTTGGGGTATTTCTTAATGGTTCGGATCTTCGCTTGGGAGCAAAAGGCATAGACATAGACGGATACAGGAATAGAAGGTCTGGGGCAATGTAATATAATGTTAAAATCAGATGATAACTGCCTCGACTGGTCTTCATGACTACATTATCGTTGTCTGTGGGGTGAGTGTATATTGCATTCCTCGTGTTTCGTTTCCGTCCTTTTTTGGTAATCTCAGACGACAATTTTTAGATTTTGCTTCTAACACGGTTAGTTGGCGTCGCCGCTCTGCTCAGGCGCTACTCACCCTTCGCCTCACCTTCCGCTCAGGTTGCTCAGTCACGTTCCTTAATCTCTCTTCCGGTGACTAATCATGATGTACTTACTATTCGGTACTGCCGTGCACAAGTTGTCAACTCTACACGACCATATTTAGAGAGACCAAGTTGGCTCCTCACCTATGGAGCCTAAACAGGATCCCCTAAAAATACATTCTTTAATCTCTCAAGGCAGATTCTTCTCGCAACATGGCGTGGCTCTGGCCCTCTCCAAAGAGGATGCTTGGTCACGATTTTCGTGTTTTATTCTAAGCTGTCTCTTCCGGCTTTATGGTGCTGTTGAAGAGTTATTATATCAAGATCAAGGCTGCTATGATAGTTTCGCAAATGTTCAATGGCCTAGTGCTGAGCGTCACCGGGCCAACTTTGCGCCGAAGTTTCTCGACTTTTAATAACTGTAGCTTACTCGACTTACACAGCCTTAAGAGAAACGCACTAACTTAGCTCACCCTAATTAGTCAGTCCTGGCGAGTCGAGAAGAGGAGAGCGTCGGTCCGGTGGGTAGGGTATCGACACCATTGATTTGGAAATTAGCAAGGCGACGAAGAAAGGAATCATTTGAAGATGACGGGCGGAAGTAGTTCAGCTCTAATATTTCTCAAGCTCAAAAGTACCTACCGAAACATGGCAGGTGTTGATTGGATTTCCTCCTACTTGTCCTTCCTAAGAAACCATAAGCCGTATGTGTTCTGACTAAGTGCACGCCGTACACTGTAGTTTATATACCGGAGGTTCGTATTGGGCTTACCCTACCTAAATTGTTAAAATCAAGTCGTCAAACTCTAACCAGACGTTGCAACACTGTTCACGGAGTTCAGAGATCACGTAACCAAACCGCCACCTGCAAACTGCCTTAAGGTCACGTGGATCCTGTCAGACTGGTGGCCGGCATAGTGTGGCGAGGCCAATCTGTGTCAGCTGACTTTTGGTCAAAAGTAGGGAATTCCCCTACTTTCCCAGCGCGTGTGTCACGTGGATGTCACGTGGAGCTAGCGGCCATGCGGCAGTTTATTAGGGAGGTGCAGAGCTTGCTTCCTTCAGCATCGACGAATAAATACAGTTGTCCTCCATAATAATTATGCCTTGATCTTTGTGTTCTTATGATTTCCACGTACTTGATTATTGCGTTGCTTTCTTATTTGGTTTTTTTACTAGACCTGTCAGTATTCTGGCTGCCTATCATACAGTTTGGTCTGTTCCTCCTTAGGGGCCATTGCTCTGATACAATGCCCTCCTAAGTTTTCAAGCACACAGCATGTCGACCTTCTAATACTTCATCTCCTCAGCTTCAGATCCCCTATGCGAAATACACATGGCAACTCTATTAAAGGATGTCTTCTGAGATAAAACCTTCCTTTTCGTTCCTCTATTAATCCGTGAAGCACAATTGAAGGTAAAGAGCTAAAGGAGCATAAGAACATGACTTTGTTCATGCTCTGTTACGTGAGATATACTGTGCTAGTCCTAATCGGGTTAGGCTCGACCACCACCTAGGACTACCACATCAATTATGCTACATGTGCATTCAGAGTAGACGTGGCGAGTCCTGTAGTTACGCTAGTCTATGTTGTATGCAGCGCAAAACGGTTTAGTATCGAACGTTCGTGTCGATGTAAGTTCTCGAGCGGTTTTGAATCGGCGAAATAGGAGAAGAGGCCGTAGTCGTAGAGTCGAGCCGAGCCGATGATGATTTTATCAAATAAAACAGTTGAGAGGAGTCGGTTCCTACTTGACTCCGAAGAAATTTCATAATAAATGCTTTTTGCGGGCCCATCGAAGGACGGTGAACACTTTTCGTGGGTTTAGGAATTTTCTTATGAGTTTGAAGCCATCAGTTTAGAGAGAGAGTGGGTGTCGGTTGAGAATATGGTGTTTCAGGCCACCATTTCAGGGGGTCTCACCCATGTATATAAGGACTTCCAATCCCTCATCCATAGCTTTGTAATCAGTCATTTTTACCCCTATTTCTACAATATACAGTGGGGCACATCACATATGGTGAGAATTGTTTGTGCTATATGCGTGCGGCAAGCGAGAGGCCATATCCGATACTAACAAATTGTTTTGTTATACGTTCCTGCCGATCCGACAGCTTCGAAAGCACCATTTCTGCAAATTCCCTATACCACCCCGACCATACTTGGAGGACGGCCTGCTCAAACCCAAGAGGATATACTCCTGCGAAGGCCCAGTCAATCATCCATACCTTCCCCTGAGCGTCGAGGATGAGATTCCGTGGCGCGATGTCCTGATGTGTGAGCACTAGCGTCCGGAATTTAAACCTTGGTGCATGCTGTTCTAGTTGTTTAAATTGTACGCAGACATCGATCTTATGATTGCACCAGTCCTCTAGGTCCTGCAACGATGCGAAGGGGCCGGCACCGTCTTCTGTAAACCAAGGACCCATGAACTTCTGACTTCCCGTCCATCCGACAGGCCCTGGTGGTAGTTTGAGGGTTGTCGACTGCATCTTCTCGATCATGGCAGCAACCTGACCAGCAACCGTCTGCCGCTGGTCCACATCCAGAGAGTTCCAACACTCGTCAACCGTCGGTCCCGGTATGTAATCCATGACGATAAAGTGAGCCTTCACGAGCTGCCCTTCTGCGAATCCAGGGACATCGGCCGTGAAGGTGCGGTGAACTCTAGGGACGGGCAGATGCAACGATTCTGCAGCGAATATCATATTCTGCGACTCGTTCGGAAGAACGCCTCGTCCACCCTTACCAGCAAGGGATTTGGAGAGCCGTACGACGTTCACGCCGCCATACTCGTGAAGTTTTGGTGCGGTGGAGAACAGCCGTGCAAGCTGTTGGTCGGACATTGAGGATAGTTGCAGCTTATCTAGCGGAAATGAAAGACGATCATCTCTTGCTTCAAGCTACGCAACTTATGTTAATATGCCCAAAAAAGTTCAAAGTATTATACAGTTCACTTACATCTCTATGGGGCATTCCAAAGCCATTCTGAATAGTTCCTCCATTCACTGCGGGATTTGCGTGCGCTTTAGGCTTTCTGTTGCGCTTTTGAGCTTTCGAGTTCTTAGACAATGGCGATCCCATATCAAGATGTAGCTAGAACTAAGGCGGGGCGACAATCTCGGTTGACATGTGTTTGCAAGGAGATAAGATGGTGGGGTGTAGTGGTTTGAGAGTCATCTATGAGTTATAAGGGGTACGTCTGAACAATTAACCATTAGCGCCACACTAACGGCCGCTAGTACAACCAGTGGCGTGCGCGGATCGGTAAAACTACGCAGCGATACGGCAGACTAAGCCAATTAAAATAAGATTATATCATTTAACCGCTAAATCCACTCCCTTAACGAATAG
>AYLM01000273.1:0-18556 GCA_001625345.1 Cairneyella variabilis | reverse complement strand
TGATGAGGCTTTGGGGATTGTTGGTGGGGGTAGATATTGAAGATAGGGTGGCGGGTTATATTAGGTCTGGTGTGAGGAGACGAATACCTGCATTTTTATCTTGCATCATGATGCATAGGTGCGAGCAGCCCTCGGAGTGTAACAGGAGAACATCATCACGGGCAATTACTTTCTTCATTTCGAGCCTTCCATCTACGGTATATAAGCTCTAAGCATAAGGTGTGGAGTTTTGTCTCGGGTTTGCAGCACAGCATTTGGGTATCATAGTGTAGTTAGGCCGTCCATTTACTCCTCAAAGTGATATATTAAGTTGAGTGTTAATTATTACAGAATTTCCTAAATATCAAGATTTCTCTTAATATAGTTGACAATGACAGCTCAAGTGATCAAGTGACTTCCAATAGAAGTTTCCGTATCTTAATTATCAAAGTATATCTCTGTGAAGCTTCAAAGAGATTTACAATAAGGTTTCTTTTTCTTATGGGAATAAGACACTTTCTTCAATTTACTTTATATATGATAAAATCCTGTCTATGTATAATTTTTATAAGTGAATAAATGCAAGTCTCTCTATCACACTTCGCATCCCAGGACCCTGTAGTCTTTATAAACTTCCCATGAACCATGATAGCAGACTGAAGAAACCTCATCACGTGACTAAAGGGACGTCGGCATTCGACACGTTTCTAACATCTATTCTAATATCTATTTCGATCCAAAAGCCCAATAACTATAAAATTGTACAACTACCCCAGCAAAGTTTTCAAATCCCCAAAAGTCGATATTTCCAAAAAGAAAGCGTCTCGGATTTCGGTCTTGAGCTCCTCACGCAGTCTCTGAGATAGAACGAGAGACATAAGTGAATCCAGCCCGAAATCGGCAATATTTGCATCATCAGTTAGCATCCGGACGTCGATGGTTAACTCCTCAGCTATGATTTCGAACGCACGGACGACCAAATCCGACGCTGCTGTGTTCGGAGGCGGTGACTCATACTTGCTTTCTTGTGGTTGAACGCTCCGTGCCGGCGAAGGGGGAGCCAACAGACCTGTAACGATTTTAGAGTCGCCTGCGAAGAGTGATGGCTGAACCGACTGCGTCTTGGACGTAATTGCACTCGAGCCTAACGAAGCCAGAGGGAGGGCAACATGAGATGCATCAGGAGCCTGAGATGCGGCCTTGGTAGCTGGAGGGCGGAAAAAGCGATTTAGCATGACGCGTGGCCATTGCGTGAACACAATCGCCTCGACGACACCGACAATCTCGTCGCCTTGAAGGATGTACACGTCGCCAACGAAGTCATGGTTGTCAGCAGGGACCATTCGAACGTAGGCTAGGTATCGGCCGCCAGGCGCGAGCGGCTTTGCAAACCGCATGGATTTCCAGGATGGTGTGATGTAAAAGTATTTGCTGTTATCGAAATGGGTGCCTCCATTCAGGATGAAACCAGACAAGGACACGCATCCGTCGATGAAATGGGAGGCACGGTCCACGTGCCGGCGGTATCGGCAGGGAATTCCACTTCAGCCACGGCTTCATCTTTGTTGAGAATCACAGACTTCATTGTTCGATACATGTCTGAGTAGTCGACTAATTCTTAAAGAGGCTGTATGCAAGATTGGTCGTCAATTTATCGGCATTACCGCTGGCGGTCAGATCGTTCAGGACCGCGATACGACTTGTCACAAGGCCTGCTGAACGGGACCATGTTGACAGCCAAGATGAGGGATCTTCGTAGAAGATAGACGCATGGCAATACCACAAGTCTTTGGCGGGATTATACCATTTGATATGGGCTTGCACTTTTTCTAAATCGGCCTCGGCACTCACCACGATCGGCTGAGCTTCAATTGGGTTGCGGTGCTTGACTACAGGTTCGTGATACTCGAAGTCGGCAACGTTGATGCCAATGTTAGCTGAGTTTGGAAGCCCTTTCTCAAGAATACGTTTCGCGACTGTGAAAGCCATGTCTGCGTGGAGGAACTACTGATGTTAGAAAAGGAGTGTTGTAGTCAATAAATACGCATTCACAAACTTACAGAAGAAGCAACTCCGTAGTTGTTCATGGCATGTCCTTCGATAACATCCTTGAGCGCTGGGTCGGTCATGTCCGACTCAGTCACGAGCTGGGCTGAGGATTCAGTGTAGTTCTCCGAACGAATTTCGTGGATGCTTGTCGTGCGGAAGCCCTTGACAGTCTGAGTCATGGCCTTGGTGAAGTTGGGATCAGACAGCGCCTGTCCCTTCGTCAGATTCCAGTCCCCGCTGTACTGAATCCAATAGTTTTGATTGTTCCACGCGTATGTCGGGGTATCGACCAGTCGGAGAGCCTGTTCAAAAGGCAAATGGTACTCCGTCCAATCTATGGTTAGGCCAGCATTGTACAAAGCAGTAAGTGCCTTGCCGAGCGTGGTCCAGTTGTCCTGGTTTCGGTGCAATGTTGGACATGCCAATCGAGTGTCCGACAATGTCTTTGCGATAAAGCTGACACAGCAAGGATGATGGCCGATCTCTATCCAGATGGTGGATTTCGACAGAACGCCAGATGTCCAAGCGGCATTGAGTCCACCAATATAGTCGACTGTTTCTCGAGTCGCCTTAGCCAAGTATCTAACATCAATGTCGGAAGTAAGGACTTTGGCGTAGAGGGGTGAAATGACGGGAATTCTAGGCGGCTTGCACACAACAGCATGCGTCAATTTGACAAAATCATCCGCCAAAACTTCCATCTGGCTTGTGTGGTATGCATGGGGCACATTAAGCCTTATGGTCCTGTAGCCCGCTTTCCCGAGAACGGTCGCAAGAGCCTCCAGGTCTGCCACTGCGCCACCGACTACTGTTTCCTCGGGATCATTGATGCAAGCTACTTCAAAGGAAATGCCGTCGGCAGCTTTTAGGACATTTTCGTGAGACGCTCGAACGGACAGCATGCCGTGCGTAGCAGGCGTACATTTTGTCTCCAGCAGCGTCGCACGCGTTCCGACGAGGAAAATAGTGTCACTATCGGAGAAGACACCTGCTGCATTCAATGCAGCATACTCACCCAGGCTGTGGCCTATAACGACGCTTGGCTTGACGCCAAACAAGGCCCAGAGTCGTGTTAGAGCGATCTCTACGCACACGATAGCTAGATGTATAGAACCTGTGGGTACATCTTTAACATTGCAGGTGCTCTTGATGATAAGCAAGAAGGAAGAGAACTTCTGGCGTTGTGCAATACCGTCGAGTCGGTCTAGTTGCTGCCGGAAAGGCCTGGAGTCGCGGTACAGTTGTGCGCCAATGGGGATGTAGAATGTCCCTTGGCCAGTGAAAGCGAAGGCCACGGGTGCTTGTAATGAAGAAGTAGGCAACTGGCCTAGGACGGTTTCAATATGCGGACGAAGAAGTGTAGCAGCCTCCTTGAGGGAAGACGCAAGTACCGAAACCAGGTAATTGTAGTGCATCTTCCGTGCAGACAAAGTGTAGGACAAGTCAGCGATAGAGACATCTGGCCGCGTTTCAATAAAAGCCACGAGACGTCTGAGGTTCTCTTGAAGAGAGAATGGTGTCTTTGCCGAGATTGTGATGGGGTGCGTAGGTCGCGTGTCGTCGCCAACCCTTGGACGCGTCGTCGCTTCTTCCACTATAATTGCTGTATTTCCTCCAGCTGCTCCAAAATTGTTCACCATTGCCAACCTTTTCTGACCGCTGCTCTGTTCCCATGGTGTGGCCGTGAACGGAATGACAACGCCCTTCTTATCCAAATCCTTGGGCAAAGCCGGATTCAGCCCAGTCTGGATACCAACATGTGGAGGGATAACGCTTTTTTGGAAAACCCGCATGGTCTTGATGAATGACATGATACCAGCGGCAGCTTCACCGTGCCCGACATTGGATTTTACAGATCCAATATGGAGGCTTGTGTCTCTTGGCTGCCCGTTAGCAAAGACACTGGTGACTGACCTCATCTCGGTTGGGTCCCCCGCGATAGTGCCCGTTCCGTGAAACTCGACATAGCCTACAGCCAATGGATCAATGCCAGCACGTTTGACTATCTGGTTATAAAGATGGGCCTGTGCCAAGTCGTGGGGGTGTGTGATGGATACAGCCTCAGCCGAATGGTCGGTGCCTGCAGCAAGAACGACAGCGAGAATGTTGTCGTTGTCAGCTTCGGCGTCTTCGAGTCGCTTGAGAACGACGACACTGCCGACGCCGTCGGCGCGACAGTAGCCGTCTGCTCCCTCGTCCCACGTTTTGCAGCCTCCAGTAGGTGATAAAAAATGACCCTTACTCAAGCTAGCGTAGACGTCCGAGTTGGTGATAATGTTCATACCACCTGTGATCGCCATATCAATGTCACCGCTCCAGAGCGAAGTACAGGCAGCTTGAATAGCTGCCAAACTGGACGAACAAGCTGTATCGATGCTGTAGCTTGGTCCCCAGAACTTCAGGAAATAATTGATGCGGCCAGGACCAAGAGCTCTACATCCGCCAGGAATGAAATAAGTTCCAATATTCTGACCAGTGTTGACCTCACGGTAATCGTCACTATCACATCCGTAGAATGTACCGACGCGACGCTGGTGAATACCTCTGCCATGAACGTATCCCGAACTCTCCAAAGCCTCGTAGGCTGTGACTAGAGCCAATCGCTGCATGGGATCGGTCTGCTCGGCTTCACGCGGAGACATACTGAAGAACAAAGCATCGAAGAGCCCTGGACTGTCTATAAAACAGCCGTATGGTGTTTTAGATGTGTTAGACTTCTTTCCCGTCGGGTCCACATGACTTGCGACATCGAACCGATCAGCTGGTACAGGTGCATGGACGTCGCGACCCTGCGCCAACAGCTCCCAGAACTTCTCAGTGTCGTCTGCGCCACCAGGAAATCGGCATGCCATGCCAACGACGGCGATTTTGGCCGACTTTGCATCTCGTGGTAGGCTTTGCTCCAGATTTAGACTTATTACAGCGGGCATCATCGTCTACTGCGACAGAGTTGTGGCAGGAAGCTCGGTGCTCCATCGTTCGAGGACGCTCGCCATATAATGCGAAGGTTGTATACTCCACAGCTGCGCTTCGTCTGGTGAAAGTTGTTTCAAATGTGCAGAGACGCCATCAATGGTCTGATCCCACCGAATGCTTTGCGTTAGAATTTCCGTCATTATCTCTGTGAGCAGTGATGTACCATCTGTCGCCTTGAAAGGTCGGCCGGTTACAGGAGAGAATATGGGGAAATACAATTGACTGTTTGGTGTGATGCCTTCGACAATCTGCTTGACATGCTCTGGGCCATAAGCCTTATTAGTATGCCACATACCCTGAACCTTCCTCATTGGAACGTTTTTCGTGTGTTTGAAGAATTCCGACTCTGAGAAAAGAGATCTGAGAGTTAACGGCGGGCCGCCAATACTCACTGATTTATCATCGGTGTTGAAAACCGTCGCCATTCTGGCCTCAGGGTATGCCTGAGATGATTTGTTGATCAGCGGTCGTTGAGTCCGCAGGTGTTATGAGCTTACCTTTTCCGCATTGAAATCTGCTACTACTTGTTGGGCCTCTTTTAGATCAGCCCCATGGGCACAGTACACCCAAGCCTGCGACATCAAGGTTAGCAAATATTTCCTATTTGAGATGTCTTTGGAGCTGAAACATGTATAAGATACTGTCTTTAGAGTTGTTTCTAGAGTAATAGGCTCTAGAAAGTTCTATATTTCCTCATAAGACAATGTCTTAATTTATGAATCACCACCGATTAGGAAATTTTACTCCTGAAAAATCGCTTACCCCTTCAGCATTGATCTCGCTGGGCGACACCTCGAGTGACCGACAAACTTGGTCTACGATAAGTCCAAAATCGGAATATGACTTTGGTGATTTCAGCGGCCATGACTGGAAGCAACAGCGGACTGGGGGAGAGTGCAATGGCTGCTCCGGAGAGCAAACCTGGGCCCCGTCCGATAAGCACGGCATTTTCTGCTCGAAAATCGTATTCAAGAGGATGAGCTTCGTGGTAGCTTTGGTTGACGGGTCAGCGCCTTCGTTTGAAGCCTTTGCTTTGCATCTTGACTTACGCAATGAAGATACCCAACTGGAAGACGAGAACAAGAACTCGCTCAATAGCTCCACCCAACGGCGTCTTCCTGAGCTCAATAACACTATCGGTCAGGTCTAATACGCTTTCAAACACAGGGACCAACTCCCTCTGAGACTTCTCCAGTCGCCGGCATTCTTGCTTCACAGCAATAGTGATCGCCTCGAGAGTCGACGCAAGGATAGGGTGATTTCTCTCTTTGCTCAGCAGATGCAATTTTCTAAACAAGGTACGCTGGTCTCCTTCGGGGTCCCCTTGAGGGATTTAGCCAGACAAATAGATGATCTTCGCACGCGTCATGGTACTTAGGCTTCGCATAGGACCTTTACCACTCGAAGTATCGGCGGCGATTTAGTATAAATAAGGGACTTTTACCATGTGGCAGAGGGGGAAATAAGTCAGTCAGTCAATGATCAGTGAGCACGTTGAAGTGATTGACTGATCAGGAAATTGAGGCTCTATTGACTGACTTAACTTATCAACTTATCAGTCTATTTAAGTGATTATAGTCGAATTGAAGGGATTCGGAATCCGAATCCCGGCAAAGACTAGTCGTTAATCAATGGCAGCCGAATCCCGAAGCTTATATTTCCGGAGGCAAAGACTGTAGCCCGCTAGTCGTTAATGGCAGCCGAATCCCGAAGCTTGTACTATATCGGACTTTCGGCTGATAGTCAGCATCAAGCTGTTCCCTAAACCGTCCAGGATCAGGTTTGAAGGAATGCAAGGTGTCGAGGTTGGCAGCCTGCTTTTTCAAGAGGCATACTTCTGTAAGGACACTAATTAGTAACGTATTAATGCTAAGCGATTGATTCGAAACATTCTTCCAGCCGAGCTTACAGGGGGAGTAGCTGTAGCTCGTATATAACCGCTTGAAATACCACCTCTAGCCGTCCTATTTGCACCAGTCATCTCAACCACAAAAGTTTAACACGATGGCAGATATTTTGGCAGAAGTTAAGAAACGTTTGACCTCCGAAGATGAGGTTTCGCGAAAACTCTTCCAACGCGATTTACACGAAACTATTGCCTCTGCTGAGACGCCAAAAGAGACGGCAATCCGCTTGTAAGCTTAGATTTGCACTTAAAATCAAAGAAGAAACATGCCGCTGACTTTGGGAAGATCTCTCTATGTAGGCCCAATCATTCTTGGAATCACCTGAACGCTTTCACTAGCTCTGCTCTGTAGCCTTTGCAGACCACAGCAGCTCGAATCGGTCATGATTTGAAGATTTTCCAGACATTGGATGCCCAGGGCCCTCAGACACTGAAAGAACTGCAGGCTCTGACAGGCGCTCATCCTCTGACCCTTGGTGCGTTGTATCCCCCGGACTCCAGCTTCGCCAAGAACTTGGCTGATCTCGCTGTTAGGCCGTCTGCTGAGATACATGGCTTCTGTTGGGTTGATCCGCCAGAACGCGGCCGATAGATTCGAAGCAAACAGCAAATGTCACCACCTTGCGGCTCCCGAGGCTATCACGATTGTGACGCATTTGTACGTACCGCACTTGAACAAATTATGCGTAAGCGCGTTGTAACCGAACATGTACAGCTTCGAGAACTGCGGTCCTCTCTTCCAGGAAATGCCAGCGTTCTTGCGGAAGAACAACTACCAAGATGTTACAGATGGCAAGGCCACCGTCTTCCAGCCTGCATACAATACCGAGCTCGATACCTACACATACTTTTCTCAGCACCCCGAGAATCTGAAGGCTCTTATAAAGTACATGGGTCTGGAGCAAGGTGTGCGAGGTCGCTGGCTGAAGGAGTATCCGTTTGAAAAGCAGATGCAGGGCTGGAACCCAAACCCCGAGGAAGCGCTTTTCGTGGATATTGGTGGCAATGTGGGACATTATTGTGCGTTGTTTAAAAGCAGATTCCCTGACATCTCAGGCCGCATCTTGTTGGAAGATTTGCCTGACACTTTGACTCATGCTCTGCCGATGCCGGGAGTCGAGAAACCGGGACACGACTTTTTCCAGCCGCAGCCGATTAAAGGTGAGCGTGAATTACGACCCCAAAACACACTTAAACAAGGAGGCTCACCTCGGAATCTTGATTCTAAATTGATACAGTTGGACTTGCATACTGATTGTAGTGATTCTTAGGTGCCAAATTCTATCATTTAGGCTGGGTTCTGCACAATTGGAGCGATGAGAAAGCAAAGACCATCTTGCGCCAAATCAAATCGGCCATGACGCCACAGTCTGTGCTGCTCATAAATGACATGATCCTTCCAGAAACAGAGATTCCGCCATTTGCCACTGCGCTGGACTTGGTCATGCTGGGTGCATGTGGTAGCCTAGAGCGGACCGGGGAGCAGTGGAGGGATCTGCTCGGGGAGGTCGGCTTGGAGATCAAAGGAGGCCATTGTATACGACCATGAACTCTTCCATGGCATAATCTCTGCGACAGTAGCATAGGAAGAACATAACAATTAGAAACCAAATTTCAGTTTTCATAAAAATCAACATAATTGTGCGTCTGACTCCTACTATAAAACTACGGAGGAGCTTGCTAAAAGTCTTCGGAATCGCTTCCGCCGATTATTGCTAAGTCGAGCACCACCCTATGGTTAGGGTGGGTGGGTCTGGTGCTCGACTTAGCAGGGTGTCCAATAACTCAGTCGACGGATATCAGTTGGAAGCTAATGATTTTTGAAATCAGTCGGTCAGTTCCTGATTCGTCACCAGTTCAGTTTTGACCATTTAGGGCCCACTGATTAGTTACTTAAGTCGAGGATAGCCCTGGATTTTGCTTGTAATAGGGTGCGTTTGACCCTCGTTTTTGCTCGTAATAAGGCGGGAATACCCTCAATTTTTTGGAGGGTATTGCCACTGGAAAATCAGACCTAATTGGCTCCAGAAGCCTCTAATTGGTTAAATTATGGGCTAGCCAATTTGCACATTATCAACTAGGGCTGAGATCACATGATCACCCACAGACCACACACCTGTTGCCGGAAAGTTGAAACTGGGTTGCCAGGACTCGACAGTTAATTGCCGTCAGTTAAGTCAGTCAGTTGGAAACCTCAACTGATGACTGACTGACTGACTGACTGACTGACTTACTGGACACCCTGTGACTTAGCAAAGCTCCTTCAGGCACATGCCCCTGTAACTTCACTGTTCTTTGAGTGGACCCGCTCGCTTTCTAGCCTATAACATCGCTGCCTTTCTAGGGACGTTCCCTGAAGGGATTCCGCGGACTTTCTGTAAGTCTTTCCGTATGACAAGTGTAAAAAAAATCCCTCCGGACCTCGGGGGTCGAATTTGAAAAGGTCGATTTTAGGTCTAAATTAGAATATATAATATCTGAGGTAATATATATTAATGGAGCCTCGGCATATATATACTAATATCGGCGCAAGCGCAGACTCGCAAAAGTACTGTGAAAACTCTGGTCAGTTCGACTTTTCATTCACATATAACAACACCCAAAATGTCGTCCCCTCACGTGCTTATCATCGGCGCTGGCATGAGCGGTCTCACGCTCGCGCAACAATTGAAGAAAAACAACATTTCCTTCACCGTTTTCGAGCGAGATCTGAACAACGCCTCCCGCAGCCAAGGATGGGCGCTCTCGTTGTTCGGAGAGGCCTTCGACTTAATGAAGACTTTGATGCCGTCGGAATTGGGCCGTGTGGAGCAGACGAGCCATCTGCTTCCCCTCGAGCTCCCACCACAGTTCTCTTTCTATGACATTACCCGCCCAGACTTCCGGGTCGGTGTCATCGCCGATGACACTCTCAAGGTCGTCCAAGCGAACCGCCGAAGGATGCGCGACTGGCTGATGCAGAATATCGACGTAAAGTTCAACAAGCGTCTGCTCCGCGTGGAGGAGCACGGTGATAAAGTCACGGCGTATTTCGAGGACGGCACTTCGGCGACGGGTGACTTCCTGGTCGGCGCCGAGGGTACACGCAGTGTGGTGCGCAAGCACCCCTCCAAGGCCAGGACGTAATGAAACCATTACCGATCGGCTCAATTTTCGATGAGATTTCGCTCAGCGGCGACGACTTTTCACAGCAGCTCACGCTCTCACATTCAAACTACATCGTCATGGACCCTAGGCTCGGTAGTGACCAGCAGACGGCCATTTTCTGCGCCCTCAACCGAGTGAGCCCTGATGGTAAGACTGGATACTACTACTATATCCTTCTTTGGGTAGACAAGCAGGCTCATAAGCACGCAGATGAGAAGCGTTAGACTGAGTCGGCGTCAAAGGAACAGTTGCAGCCTTTGCGCGCGAGAAAACCAGGGGTTACCCGGACAACCTCCGCGCCCTGGTGGATAAGATCCCTACAGAGGGATACAACACCCCTGGCTTCCAGCTTCAGAGTCGTGCTTTTCCCCCTCATTTTCGCATTGGATGTATTGAACAACATACTAACGATAAGGGTCAAAGTCCGTGCTCTAGCCGCAGACACGGCCTTCGTCGACGCGTTCAAGCTCAGCGAAGTCCTCACACGCGCGCGGGACATGCAGGCGTCAGGCGAAGCGCTGAAGGATCTCGTGTCAGCGTTCAACGTAGACATGATTGTACGCGGCAAGTCGGCATCCAAAGTGTCCAACTCGGTGCTCGAGGCCTACGGCGAAGAGGCTAAGTTTATTACATTCGGCAGGGAGGCCGGACCGATGCCGCCAAAGGCTGTAGTGTTGTCAGATGTGAGTGTTGTAGGGTAAGATGAGTTCATACTGCTTTAGGCATCGGATTTATTTTACCAGCTATTCTGAAATAAACTTGAATAAAAATATTATTTCGTAAGAAACAAGAAGAATGTTGTTGTGGAGTGGTAGCGTCCCTGCCCGTTTCGGCTATTTCCACTAGTGCAGTCGTTACACGACAATCAGATGTTGGACCCATAACCCGCGCGCGTCGGGTCAGCCTTCGGTGAACTGGACCGAAAGATACATGGGCCCGACCTTCGCGAACTCCTCCTCCAGAGCTCGGACCCTCGGCTTTACTATACTGATTAAAATTCACACTTCTGTCTCAGCTTCCTAACAAATGACATGATATTGGCGCGCGCGCACCTTGATCCAAAATAGGGCCCAGCATTTTCTTTTTCCTCGCGCGCGCCACTTGATCCTCCTTACGCTTATACGGGAACGGAGTTTGCGGTGGTAAGTTCTGCTTATCTTTTTTCATTGTTCCTCTACCTCGTTATCCTCCTCTAAGTTTATTGTGTTGGGAGTCTTTCGCTTTTATCTTTTGAGTATAAATCGAAAATGTCAATAGTCGACGACAAGACAAGCACGCAGTATGACGACCATTCTGGTCGCGAGCTACCTGGAACACTAACACCATCGACGGGAACCTCCCATTCCCACAAGCTGCCAGAGGCTGGTTTCGAAAAGGGACCGCCAGTTGAAAATTTTGAAAGGGACCACCAATCGAAAATGAAAATGCGCAAACGGTATGTTCAGAAGATTAAAAATACAGACGCCAGCAGCTGATTCTTTGAGTTCCATCTAGATCGTGACCTGGGATGGTGCTGACGACCCCAAGAACCCTAAGAACTGGTCTTTCAAGCGTAAATGGGGCATCACTGTTCTAGTATCGCTTATCACATTCATGACGGGCATCTCTTCTGCTATCATCGCGCCTGCTAGCAATGTAATCGGTGATCAGTTTAACATCCACAGTTCTTTTCGAAAGCAGCTCAACTTCTCCATCATCCAACTTGCTTATGTTATCGGACCCCTGGTGTTAGCTCCGCTCTCCGAGGTATACGGACGTTCGTTTATTCTTCAGCTCGCCAATATATTCTTTTTGATCTTCTATTTTGTGAACGGTTTCGCGAATAGTGAAGGCGAGTTCCTGGCCTTCCGCTTTCTCAGTGGTCTGGGCGCTTGTGCTCCATTGACAATTGGTGGCGGTGTCCTCTCTGATCTATGGCGTCCAGAGGAGATTGGTATGGCCATTGGACTTTACACTTTAGCGCCTTTGCTTGCTCCTGCCCTCGGACCCTTGCTTGGAGCTTGGATTGTCGAGAAATCTACGTGGAAGTGGTGCTTCTTTTCCATCACCATTTTCGGAGTGATTGTGCAAGTCCTCGTTTTCTTTACGCTGAAAGAGACCTACGGCCCACGAATCTTGCAAAATAAAGCCCAGAAGCTGCGTAAGGAGACCGGGAATGACCAACTGCGGACGAAATTCAAGCTTAAAAATTTGCGCCTCACCTCTATCATGCGAACTTCGCTTGTTCGAGTCATTCTTCTGCTTACCACTCAACCCGTCGTTATTTTCCTCTCCGTCTACTTTGCGATGGTCTATGGTATCATTTACCTTATGCTGGTGAGTACTTATCGAATTTTCCATCTTCAATATTCGATGAGGAGCTGATTTGGCATTCTCTTCCATTAGTCTAGCTTCCCATCATTGTGGACGAATTACTATCACGAATCCGTTGGGATTGGCGGTCTCAACTACATTGCTATCATGATCGGTTTAACCATCGGCGCACAGGGGGGTGGTCGTATCGTAGACTACGTATACAAAACCCTCAAAGCTCGATCGCCTGATAATACTGGCGCGCCCGAGTTTCGTGTGCCGCTTCTTTTCCTCTCCACCTTTTTAGTGGCAGCGGGGCTTTTCATGTATGGATGGTCTGCCCAGGCGAGGACTTTCTGGCTTTCCGCAGACATCGGTGCTGCTATCTTCTCTATAGGGGCAGCTATGACGTTCGCTTCAATCCAGACGTATATTATCGATTCTTATCCGCTGTTTGCAGCGTCTGCCATAGCTGCGACAGCGGTGCTGAGAAGTTTTACTGGGTTTGGGTTCCCGCTCTTTGCTCCCGCTATGTATAACAAACTTGGTTATGGCTGGGGTAATAGTGTGCTCGGGTTCGCCGTTCTGGCCGTTGGCTATGCCGGAGCTCTTGTCCTCTGGTTTTTCGGTAACCGGCTGAGGGAGGCGAGTCCATATGCGAGGGGAGGCGGTTAAAAAGTGTAAAATAATCAATTTGCACCTATCTACACAGGTGAGAGGGCCAAATTATGTGTATAGATTATTAGAAAGCGAGACAGAAATCGGTTTACTACTTTTAATTGAATCTTTCGATAGAATATTTAGGGCCAATCTGGAACAAGATTAGAGAAAAGCATGGAAAAAGGGCCCCACGATTAGTGAATACAATTCTCACATTGAAAATAAAATATCTATAGCCATTGTAAGAAGTCGGCTGAATGTGCCGCTGGCACCGACGTCGTAAGGTTTGAGTACCGGCGTACAGACGTACATGCGTATTGCATATTCGTATATGGTAACATGGTGGCTAGCTACCAATGGGACGGAACATATGTATAATAGCTGGCTATACGCCATTATTACTGAATCGAGTAACTTTCGTAACCTTTGAATCTGACAGCCATTCTATTTGTTTTGTGGTTGAGAAACTGGCCTGAGGCACAATCAGCCGCACACAGCGTGGTAGGTTAACGTGGTCTGACGGGTACGATTGAAACGTCGAACCATTAGCGTCACGCTAAAGTTTTAGCGGCTTCGCTACCAATCGTACTACTCACTTACCTTGAGAATTTTGATTCAAAGCTATAGAATAGGTAGAAAAATATAGCTATTAAAAGCTTGAAAATTAAAAAGTTGATACTAAATTAATTCAATTAAATAATAGCGCCTTAACCCTTAATAATCAATATACTAGAGAATTAATTGTTAATATAATGGAAAATTAGTGATCGATATAGTGGAAAATTAGCGATCGATGCGCTGGAAAATTAGTGACTAATATACTAGCTAAGGCAACTTAGAACAATTCCTAAGGCAAGTGAGTAATACGACTGGTGGTTTAGCGAAGCCGCTAAAACTTTAGCGCGGCGCTAATGGTCGACGTTTCAATCGTACCCGGTCTGACCCCTTGAGACTACTTTACAATAACATCAATTATCAATCATTTTTGCAAGTATACGCATAAATTGACACTTCTCACTTTCATATACGTTAGTAGCATAATGCACTTTCGATCAATATGAACAGAAGTTCCAACGGCTGCTGGACCTGTCGGCTTCGGCGCAAAAAGTGCGATGAGCAGCGTCCTGTTTGCAATGAATGCCTGACGCTCCACATCTCCACCTGCAACTACGGCGACAAGCCGGCATGGATGGACGGCGGTATAAAGCAGGAGGCCATGGCCGAGCTGATCAAGAACGAGGTCAAGCAGCAGGCTCCTTATCGCCGTCGCGGTAAGCGGGAGTCGGCGGCTAACTCTAATTCCAATGTCTCTATTCCCGAATCCGGAGATCAGAGCGAAGCCAGTTCTTATATGCATGATTCCAGCGCGACTCCTTCAGATCCATCAGATGCTGCTTCTCCCGTTAACACCAAAAAAGTATGTAAGCAAGTACTACAGATGAGGCCGTTCGCACAGTCGGACTCGGTGCTACTGGTGTTCTACCTCGAACGCATCCTCCCTTTTCTGTTCCCTTTCTACCGGCCTGCGCCGCTCCATGGCGGCCGAGCATGGATCCTGGATCTGGTCATCAGCAGCCCCGTCGTCCGTCAAGCCATCCTTTGCCAGAGCTCATATTTCTTTGCATTGGCACACGGAACCTCTACCATTACAGATGATCGTATGTGGGAAGCCTTACTTGAGCAAACGAGGGATGCGTTTAACATGTTACGCAATTCCATTCGGATTATCGAGAGCTACGACGGGAATGAGCATATACTTGGCAGCGTTCGCACCATGGCCGCTGTCATGCAGCTGCAACGCTTCGAGATCGCCATCACTTGTTTTGACAACTGTCAGGCGCATCTCAATGCGGCCCTAACGATTTTCAGGAAAGTCGTTGATGTCGTTGGAGCTGCCAACTTCGCTAGCTCTTCCAACACATTCCAAACTATCCTCAGCCTCCTTGGCCCCCCAACATGGATCCTACCAGCTCAACAAGCTGAGGTATCTAGCTCTGAGCAAGCCGCCTTTTGCTTTTCAACAGCCCTGTTGCTTTTCGATGATATCATCGCGAGCACTGCCTTGCAGGAGCGTCCGCAACTGTACGACTATCACCACAATCTCTTATGCAAAAGCGATGGGATCGATAGCGTCCCGCCCATTAATCTTGAAACTACTATGGGGTGTCAAAACTGGGTACTCAAGCAAATCGGCGAGATTGCTGTTTTGGACGCATGGAAGAAACACTGTAAGGCAGCCGGCAACCTGGATGTTGGTGAGCTGGTACATCGCGCAACAGCTATCAAGAAAACGCTAGAGGCTCATGTCTCGCGTTTCGAAACCGATTTGGTGTCCGTGCCTCAGGAGAGCAGTTTACTAGACGACATGTTCGCAGCGGAAGACTACTCCGGACAGGCTCGGACCATTGCCCGACAAAGCTCGTTGGTGACACGGATCTGGGCGCATAGTACCTTCCTCTATCTATCTGTCATCGTATCCGGGTGGCAGCCTGCCAACGCCGATGTACGGCATCATGTAGCTCAAGCCCTCGAGCTGTTGACGCATCACGTGTCGCCTCCGGCCTTGTTGCGTACCATGGCCTGGCCGTTCTGCGTTGTAGGTTGCTTGACAGAATCTGCGCAAAAAGCCCGTATACGCGACATGGTAGATTCGCTACGACCAGCCAGCCGCTTTAGCACTGTGCGCCGCGGCTTCGACATTATAGAAAAAGTGTGGAATGATAGGGCCATGGGCAATGCTGGCGAATTCGCCACGTATTTTCGAAGTGATATTACTCTCGTGTTACTCGTTTAATATAGTAAGGCCTTATTGTAAGGTGTGAGAACCTCTTTGATTTTTCACTGTTCGGTAGCAAGCTTTTTGAAAGTGTATTCAAATAACAGTATGAATAGCAAAAGTTTTCTTATTATTTCTGGATCCCCTTATAAATTCTTCGATTTTCTAAATAAATAACCAATAAAATGTAATAGATCCTCGTTCGTATATTTTCATTATTCATTTAATCAATTAATGCATTTCCATTTCCATTCACTCTCCACTCTCTTTTCTTTCTTTCTTTCTTGATTCAGATTCAAATATTGAAAGGGTTCGATCTCTTTAGCTGATAAAGAAAATAACTATTAACTACTATTGAATAAATGTAGGGGAAGAATATTTACCTTATTACTGTCTTTGCTTGATAGGGAATAGGTGTAATAAGGAATAAGCAGAAGGAGAAGAAAAGGGTAAGTCTGGTTTGAGTATTTTGATAATTCGATTGATAAAATACGAATATTTTTATTGCTAACTGGCATTTTTATATAAGGAGCTGAAGAGTGCATAGATAATAAGCAATTGACTAAAAAAGCGTTTTATTTTGCGAACTAGGACAATAAGTACCAAAATAGAGAGCAGCTAGCTAACAACCCAATCAATACCTAGAATTTGACATAGCCTTTGTCCTTGACAAACGTGGCATGCCACGGGACATTATCCGCACCGCTTGCCGCCAACTGCGTATAGAAATCGGCATGCGCAGGCCCGTTAACCGCTTGGCCTGCGAGCTTGCCATCCGCTTGGCGCTGGTCGGCGTAAATGAATCTGGGAAAGTCAGAGCCCGGTCACTAGCAAATTTCTGTTCCTCTTTGTGTGGAACATGATTTCGAAAGAGAAGCATGGATGAGAACTTGCCGGTAACCCTTGGCTGCGTATGCCCCGTCAGCAACACCAAGCCAGTAGGCGGACGCCGCCTTCCCCATACCACCGTTCAACAACAGCGGTACAGGCAACACAGCGACATTACAAATGTTGCCTGTGTAGATGAATAACTTCTTGCCTCCTGTAGGCAGAGTTTCCCAGTGTTTGATAGCCTCTTGTGCGGCAATGAACGGGCTGACAACATTGACGTTCAAATCGTTGGTAACACGAGCCTGCGGAATAATAAAGTTAGCATTTTCTTATTCAAGAAGGTTTCTGGAGATAAGTGAAAAAAACGCTTCTTTTGAGGAACATGTAGAGAGAAACGGAATACATAAGCTGAAACCAAAGTGATTGAGGACTGAAGAAGTAAAGAATCTATATTGACTTGCACTCGGGATAGACAAGGCCGAATCTGCATCAGGCGGAGGAGTGATAGACCCGGCATTATATACGACTACGCTGGGAGCCGCTTTGAACTCGCTCTTGACTTTGTCGAAGATGGAAGCTAGGAGGCTGGGGTCGGTATTGGCAAAATCGGCCTGGAGCGAGAGATAGCCTTTCTCATTGATCGAGTTTGTTCCTTTCCTCGAGACAAGGGCGACTTTGTATCCATCTGCGGCGAACTTTTCAGAAAGAGCATCGCCGATACGGGGGCCTGAGCCGAGAATAAGAACGGTACGGGTGGCCATTTTTATCGAGGATGTCAAATAGCTTCGTGTGTTAAGCAGCAGGTTTGCAGAGAATAATCTCATGAAATCAAAGTATATATTTAGGTTAGATAGAAGTGTTGGATGATATGATCATGAAAGCCAACCCCCCTTGTTAATTTCAGAGGAAAGAGGCTTGCTTATATCAGTAATCGGTTCTATAAGCCGCGCGGGTGACCCATAACCCGCGCGCGACATCCGGAGTAATTCTGGAATGCAGCCTTATATTACATTCCCCTTTCAAACCTGTGCTCTTGGTTGGCTATGAAGGCGGAGTGGACCTTGCAGCGTTCAAACAAAGAACTCCGTATGCAGCATGCCGTGACTCAGGATTCAAGGCGCGCGGCTTAAGTAAGCCGCGCGGGCGCGGGGCTCCAACGGCATTCACGAGATTGGGACCGAAGCGAGTTGCATCTACATTGAATAAGTAAGTTAAGAGTTAGGTACTCGTATTGCCGTAAGCTTTCAGCATGAGGTTTTGATATTCATTTCATTGACTCTGCTTATAATATAATTGAATTGCAATCGTCGATTTCGCCAGTTGTGTCATTCTCGTTACTCGGGTTCCGGAATCCGTCTCATAGGTCTAGATTTGTTCTCGTCTGTTCACGAACTATGCGATTCGCGAACGCGGGATGTCTGCTTGCCAACTACCGCTTGATATATAAACTCCGAAATTTCTGAATATCGTTGTTAGTGACGGCGTGATTCGGAAATTTCGGCGTTAAGCTCTGAAGCAACAGATATTAATATAGCGAAATCGAGCGAGTCCTACCAATCGACGACCTTATGTCATCTTGGTCCTATGCTGGCTCCGGAAAGATGATGTTTTGGATTAGTATATAACCAAAATAAAGAATTGGCCCCGCAACTTTCAGGATTTTCAGGCATTTTTATTGATTTTTGGTGTATTGTTAATCCAAAATTTTCACTAGTCCAAAACATCATCTTTCCGGAACCGGTATAGAACCAAGATTAGCTTATAGGTCGTCGATTACTGGAGATCAAACAGACTTTGAAGAAAGCTGTCAAAAGCTGGCTTAAAGATGATTTGGCTTGGAACTAAGGACATTCACTCATGGCGGGAAGTCACGTGCACCCCTATAACACAACATCCATATACTTTATTAACTAGAATATAAGACTGTATGCTTATAAAGG